>VZTV01001025.1:0-31564 GCA_013400875.1 Anhinga rufa | reverse complement strand
CCCTTTTTACCTGCTTCTGCAGCATGACTGAATTCCACAGANGTTTGAGAACGGACGGAGCCTGGTGGAGCTCTCCGAGCACTCCCCCCACGACATCACTGGGGTCCTGAAGCATTTCCTGAAGGAAGTGGGTACCAAATCTCTCAGCTGACAGCATTCATCCGTGCCAGACCGGCAGGATAAAGTAACATGCTGTTTTCCTCCCCTCTCACTGCAGCTTTCGGCACCGGTGCTGCTGTCCCAGCTCTATAACGATCTCATTGCGCTTGCCAAAGATTTGCAAAAACCTGGGGAGGAAAAGTTGGACTGCGCCAGCTCCCCTTCAGACCCCATCCAGAGCATGAAGGACTTGCTGAGCAAACTGCCTGGAAGCAACTACAATACTCTGCGGCACCTTATTGCACACTTGTACAGGTGAGGAGCGTGCTGGTTGTCACGCTGGTTAGCGTCAGGTCCGACCGCAGGAGATCCCTGTTGAGACCTCGCTGCCAGAGGAGCGGCTAGCTCAGCACCACACGTGTACGAGAAGAACGCCTGGGTTCCTCGACCTGGGAGAGGGTTGATTTAGAGCCAAGCAGGCAGTTGTTTGGAGGGTAAAACATTAATTCATGGAAAGGACCATCTTGCAGCAATTAGAAGTCTTAATGACCGAGAAGGACTAGAAGGTCCTTACTGGTAACGCTTCATAAAGTACAGAGCAAGAGGTCAAGGAATAACATGAATCAAGCCCTCTTTCACCCAGCTCTGAACGCAGGTCACAAGAAACAGCCACTCTCATTAGGGCTGCACCATCCAGACAGATCCAGGCAACTCCAGAGATCTTCCTCCGGAGTTTCCCTGCACAGACCCAGAGCTCTGCTCCCCATAAAAGATGGGGTTTCTCTCTCTACGAGGAAATGGGGGTGTTGGTGCATTCCATCCGCGTACTCCGTGCATTTGGGTTGAGAGCTGGGAAGCCCCTAACAGTCCTGTTTCCCTTCCCCAGGGTGGCAGAGAAATACGAAGAGAACAAGATGTCCCCAAACAACCTGGGCATAGTATTTGGGCCAACTCTGATCCGGCCAGGCTCAGGGAGCGATGTCTCAATGTCATGCCTTGTTGACTCTGGGTATCAAGCCCAGATTGTGGAGTTTCTCATTCAGAACTACGAAAGGGTGTTTGGGATGGATGACCTGCCTTCATCCTTATCCCTTGGATGTGAAAATCCTTCGCAAGAAGCATCGACAGAAAAGGAGGAAGGACCTCAGAGCCCAAACACAATCCAGAATAAAACTCTAGAGGTAGAGCTCCCAGACACTGAACTGGGCTTACTGACCCTGCTGTAGGGACAGGAAGGTGGACTAGCAATTAAAGAGATCCTTTTTTTCATGGATAACAAAACCGTTTGCTATCAGAGGGTTATTCCGAGAGGAGAGAGCAGAGAGCCTTTTGTGCGTGGAGTGGGAGAACCAGGAAAAAATTATAAGCCACAGATCACTCAGCAGCTTCTCAGACCACTCTGGATGGTGGTTTTCCTCTATGTTTTAGATCCCAGTCATTCTGGAAAATGGTGGGGTTCTCCAAACTAAATGGCTTAGGACACTGCCGTTTCTCTCTGTAAACAGCTCTGCAACTTTGGAAGCAGCTATCTTAATCATCTTAAGCACATCTTAAGCTGTGTGCGCTTAAGACCCAGCACATTGCCCAGTACAGCCCTACAGGGCTCTGCTCCGTCCCTGAGCAGAGGCCACAGACCCCGTTTTCCCCCCCTACTACTGAGGGTTCTGCATTCTTCCCAAGCCCCACGGCTCTTTCCTCACAGTATTTCACATCCTACTTCACAGGACTTTAAAAACACAAATGGGCATAGCATCCCCGAGCTGGGACATTGTGGGTTTTTTTCCTTTTCACAGCTGGTTTGATGAGCAAGAAAGAGGACGTGAGTTTCCTAAAGTTAAGCCAAAGGGAGTGAGATATGGGTTCAGGGACTCTCTGCCTCCTGCTTTTGAGTCATGGGTGCTTACGTGCAAGACAGCGTCTCTGCAGTGACCATATCCGTGTCTGACAGGCAGTAACGCTGCTTTCTCTACAGGTCCAGCTCACTGAGGAAGCAGAAATTAGAATAACTATGATTACTTACAGCTGAAATAAAATCACCAGGGTAGACACAATTACTTCTTGTGTGCAGAAATCCGACAGGTTTAATAAACCTTCACAGAAAGCACTTTGCGATACACACAGTTGCTTTTGACTACTTTCAAAGCCCCTTTTTACCTGCTTCTGCAGCATGACTGAATTCCACAGAGAGTGTCACAAACCTTTAAAAAAGAGGGGGTTGCTTCTAAGGGCCATTAATAAAACCGACCTCTGGAGCCCCTGCCTAGGCAACTGGCTCCTTGTGCCAACTCACACCGGTTTCACACCAACTACTACTCCCAGGTGCTCCCATGTCCTTCACTCATCCCCCATTTGCATTTGACCACAATTACTGCGCTACCTTTAAGGGCTTGGTTTCTGATGGTTCCCCTTTTTGTTCTGAAATGGGCTATTTCAGTGTCCCCTGGGACATGGGAACCGCTCTCAGCACACTGCTGCTGTGCAGAAAGCAGCGGCTGCTTTCTGGGGTGACTTTGGTGACACAAATGCTGGATTTGGCAGGTCTTGAACCATAATTTCCTCTCACGGCCCTGCCCTGTGACCTTCTGCAAGCTCCCTCCCTATTCCCCCAAGTGTTAATCTAGGGGAAATCGAGGCGTTTTCAGCTCAAGTGGTTGCCTCCTCTAACAGCATTTGGGGTAAAGTGGGAGTTGATAGTATCTTCATGTCAAATAAGAGTCCTGTATAAACACTCGTGGCTTTTTCCAACAGAATTTGTCCTCCAAGCACGGTTTAAATGTGGACTGTGTCTCTGATAACTCATCTTCCAGGGAAGCCACCAATGAGCTGACTCTGGAGGGAGCCCACAGTCCATTAAGCGTGGATGCCCTAGGTAAAGTGGTGATTGTGAAGCTGTTATGGGTTGTCTTGTACCACGTTTGCCGGTTTTTACACCTCCTGCCTGCCTGCCTCTACATGACACAGCAGAGAAAGCATAGCCGGGCCCTCTCCGGCATTGCTGCTCAGTCTATGTGCAGATAACATCTTGCAGAGCAACCGCCACGTGCTTGCAATTTCACGCGAGCTACATTTTTCTGCTCTTCTCAGGAAGGGCTTTCCCCTGCTGCTGCCTCAGCTCTCGAGCCCACAGTCACCTCTGCCAGCTCTCCTGGCTTTCACACATCAAGGACAGCTTTGAGAATACTCATCTGATTCATATCTTAGACCTCTCTCAAATGCATACCTTGCATTTGCTCCTGATTAATGAAGCTGTTAGAGGGAGGCGTTTTAGCCTGTTTAATGCAGGAGGGATTTCGGTGTCCTTTCTAACCAGAAAAGAAGTCAGCAGCCAAAATTGTTTGTCGTAGTAACCTTGTCTCACTGTTCTAAGATAACTGTCTGATTTTTTGTTCAGAGATGAACACAAATATTGGCTCTGAGCTGGAGGACCTGGAGGACTCTGTGCAGGAAAAGACAGACAGTGATTCGGACGCGGTCCTAGGGACCCAGCCCAGATGCCATTTCAGCCGACAGCCTGTAAAATATATTCGAACGCAGGCAAAAACGAAGCCAGTCATTCCCAAGTCTTCCAGCTTGCCCTTGAGGACTACCACATTAGCAAACATGGCAATGGAGTCCAGTGCAGAAGGCAGCCCTACCGACAGCAGCTCCCCGATGAAGGACGGCCTAGAGGAGAGCACCAGGAACAGGAACAGCTCGACGGACACAAGCACACTCAAGCAGCGCGCGGGAGGGAGACAGCAGCTCAGACACTTTGAGATCACGCAGGAAACTGCCAGGATTGTCTCAAAGTTCAAAGTTGACGACACTTCTGTGGCCCCTGAGCCTTTCCTGGAGAGCGTGGGATCTACTGAGAAAGCAGAGGACCTCAACCCAGGGACATACCTGTAGAAAAAAATCCCTAAAGGCAACAGAGAATAGCAATGGAAAGGGAGAGAGGACTGAAATCCCACACCTGCTGAACAAAGGAATAGGGATGGGGTGAGAATAACATCCTATTTGCATTTATCATGCAGGCTAGAGAAAAGGCACACGCTGTGAACTACCTGGCAGGCTTTCAGCTAACCCAGGATTTGCTTTTTATTCATTAACAAACCCAAATGAGCGATAAACAAGCCCGATGGCTCGCTCTCTCTCTGGGACAAGCCCTGCTTAGCATGAAGGATAATGCAAGTAGTAGAAGAAACACAGGCTAGAAACACGGGCTAGAAAGATGTAGCCAGGAAGGAGGCAACTGAAGTGTAGGACACTGGACAGAAAGCGTTCCCAAACAGTCATTTTCTGGCAGCTACAAAAAGCACTGATTTTTTGCCATTTTTATTTCACAGCATTTTTTGAGCTTAACTCACTTTTTGAGTGTAATAGAACAGGGTACGCGGGCAAAGCTCACGTACTCTGGATCCTTCTGCTTCCGTTGCCGGAGCTCCAACTTGCTAACCAGCACAAAGCCATTCCGTAAAGGGAAAAGATGCTGCCGTACTCTGAGCCGGACCCCATTTCTCCAGAACAGGAATTCTCTTCCCCTCAAAGCACGTTGAGCTTCTGCAATACTTCCACGTGGAGCTGCTGCTGTCACGAAGGCAGCAAAACCCTGAACCCCCAGCAGAGAAGAAGATCTCTTGGGTCTAAGATGAGGTTGCTCTGACCTGCTGGGTCTCCAGCTCAGCAGGGTGACCTGTGGGTCACCCCGGTGCTCCTTCCTGCCTCCCTGTAGCAGATTTTCTGTCCGCCAGATTTTAACCTGAGGAGAGGGAGGACTCTGTCCCATAGTGCCATCTTGTGACGCATGCACGGGGAAGGCAGGCTTCCTCTGCTGCTCGGTCCCAGAGCGGCTTTGCATTACGGATGGGCAGCGTTATGGACTTCCCTGGTGTCTGGGTGCGCACACAGCATGAAATTCAGACAAGAAAAAAAGTGTACAAATTTCCACACTCGGGCACATTTCAGTGATTACCATCGGCAACAAAGACGCTAGGAGACGTATGAAGACGCCGGAGCTAAATGAGGAAGGAAAGTATTATGCTTTCCCCAAACAGCTCAAGAGGTTAAACAGTCTCCTTTACAAGTTTCTTTTGTCTCTTCAAAAGACTGTTAAAAACCAGAACCAAAGTTGTAAAAGAAATGCTAAGGGTCTATTCTTAGTATTTGTACAGTTCGGGCTAAAGAGAGTTTGCATCTCTGGAACAATGTATATTTGTTAATACTGTGCTTTGAATTCTTAAATATTAAATTATCTTTTACCGTAGAACTTCTGTAAGAAATTACTGGGTGTTATGTTATAAGCTTATCTGTTAAGTGGGAATAGAAAAGCCTTAAGTGAACTTACTGGGCTATTATTGAAAGTGCCGAGCGTGCTCAGGTCTCTGCAAAACAAAGGTAACGCTTGCCCACAAGAGTTTAGTATTTAAGAACCAGAATTTAAGAGCTAGAATACTATCCCTGGTAAAATCCCTGGTTTCCTTTTCCTGCTGCACACTTAAAGAGTTAAATAGGAGATTCATTCTACACAGGAGAAGCGTTAGGGGCTTGTACAGCACTCCTGCCATCCACCACTGCCCTCCGCTTTTCCTTCCAGCAGTCCAATACATACAGAAACGCTATTAGAGAAAACATGCTTGCTCTTACCTTGTAACTCCTCATTACTCACTGCTTTCTGCAGAGCTGGTAATTTGCTGAGGGCAGGAGCTGCCAAAGCACCGCTTCCAGCCAGAGCTGCACAGCTGCCAGGTCCCCCTCGTGTGGGGGGAGCTTGGATGCAGGGTCCGAAACAGCTCTTCTCCTCCTTGGGATGGGGATTTTCTGCCGTCCAGCCACAGCTAATGTGGTTTAGCTCGGAAACAGAGATGCTGAATTTAAGAAGCAACTTGGCAGGGAGAGAAGCATCAGTTCCTCCCACCTCCTCGGGGCTGCATCTTCACTTCAACAGAGCAGCCTCAGCTGTATTTATGTACGGCAAGGGACAGGCAACGGTCTTGGGAAGTGCTAATAAGAAACAACCTCACATCGCAATTCAATGTAGGAGCGGAGAAGATCTTACAGATACCCTCTTTTCACAGCAGCACTGTACATAGGTGGCTGGCCCGCCGCCTCCGAGCGGCGTTGGCTGTGTAATTGATGTACAAAACCATAATGACCCTCTCAAAAAACCTTCCATCAGCCAAACAACCAATTTCTTACTACAAGTTTTTGTTGTTGGTTTTGGTTTTTGTTAAATCAGCCAATGTGAAGTCAGAGCATAACACAACCACCTCATCTCAGCCAGTCAATGCACTTCTGAGCATCCATCACCCCTCGTTAAGGAAATTAAACGCCCCAGGTCTGCACAAATGAGGGTCTCAGCTGGGCTCTGAACTGAATTAGGAAAATTCAGGCACCTGATAATTTTAAGCAGGGACCAAGAGATTCCTTTTTCTTGGAGAAGCCATTCAGACTTTGTCATCTGTTAATCACGGAGTGTTTAATTGTGAGCAGGCTAGTGACAAATTCTGCCCCAAATTTCCTGTCCTTAAAAAACAACAACAAAAAAAGGAGTGCTTTAGTTTACCTTTATCCTTCTAAAAGAAAAAAAATCAAAGCAAATAGACCTGCAGGTATGAGGAGTCTCGAGGGGAACACTTGCCAGGTTTTTCCAGCAGAGACTGCTGAGGGATCACCATTACACTTTTACAGTCTTCTAACAAAGCAAGGTAGCGCAAGGCAAAAGGCGTTACGTTTTTTAAGGAGCTCAAGGCTGTGGCCCAATTCTTGATCCCATCCTTCTCTTTTTCCTTTTTTTCTTTCTTCCTCATGTCAAGTCTTGTGCTGTTGTTTCTTATTATCTAATCGGAGAAGCTAAATGGGGATCACAAGTCACCTGTCAGATATTACTTAAAATTACCCCCAGAAGGAGAGTCTGAAAAAAAAAGAAAAAAAAAAAAGGCAGTTTGGGCCATTTATTAGCTGGAAACAGGTTTCACTCATGGGTGCTTCCTTTTGAGCCATCAGCACTTCATCGGTTGCCTTTGAACCAGCCTCCCTAGCATATAAAGACAGGGATGATGGGCTTGCTTAGAGCCTGAGGCTTTGATGGAGGAACATGGGAGTTCAGTGGGATTTATTACTGGTTTTCCTGGAGCAGGCTTTTTCTAGGAGCTTTTATGCTTTGCAGAATTCATCCTCTAAGGGTAAGAAGTATTTGATTATCAGGCTGTGCCTCTCAAAATGTGAAATGTTATAGAGTCTTTGTTATTTCTTGAAACCAATCCAAGTACCAGGCAGCAACATAAGAAGCTGGTTTATAGACTGGGGCCCCTTTGTAGGGGCACCTGCTGCCTGCTTTGAGAGGAGTCCCTGGGACGTAGGTGCTCAGAGCAAGCCTGCCTCTGCGTAGCGTGCATGCACATACGCCCTTAGGATGTGTCAGGTGAATGCTTGCAGGGAGATAAGCTGTTGTTGAATGTTTATGTGAGCAGATAGGAAAGGCCCTTCCCCGAGTCAAGAAGGGGCCAGCAGAAGATGCTATTTATAAAATGGTAACGCCTGCCTTCCTGAGCCTGGCTTGGGCGCAGCTTGGGCTTCTATTCGGGTGGGAGGTTTTATTCCTTACGTGTGAGCAGTAGTTGCGTTGCCCGTGTGCAGGCTGCTTCCTTGTCCAGTTATTGCTAAAGATCAGCCTAGGCTGTTACGTTCTGCTTTGATGATCTAGCAGTTACTAGTAGGTACCAAGCTTACTTTTATTCCGCCTTCCGAGCTGTTTTGCTGCCTCGCGCTATGGCGGGTGGTTTAGCAGCTGGAGCGGCTGTGTGTGTTGTTGTGTAGAGTCAAGTGAAATTACTCCTAGCCACACCTTGGACGTTAACTTTTAACATGTCTGGAATACCACAGCGTATAGGATACATCAGTTTTATTGCAATCCTGGTTTATTTTACTTTGAAAGCTGTCTTCCAACAGTCAACCAGCAGATCAGATGAGGCAGAGCACTGGGTAGATGAGGTAGTGAAAAGTGAGCTCCTCTGCATATCTTGCTGAGAGTTCATGCTGCTGCAGACAAACAGCTTTTGTTTTCTTCTTCCCTCTCCCCCCTGCCCCACTATGTTTTGTAATATTCCTGGCTTTATGAATGTACAGAGTAATGGTACCTCTAAGCATATAGAAGATGGGAGAGCAAGGAAATGGGGCATATGAGCTTCTGCTCAGCCACATCTGAAATTCAGAAAATGCATTGCTCAGGGAATTTTTGCTAAAGACACCCGAGTGTGTTTCCGTCCTGTCGTTTGCCCCGCAGCGCAGGGGGGCCCATAGGTATCGAACACCTCAGGGCATTCAAGAAAAGCACTTGCAAAGGAAAGTCTGGAATGAACTACATCCAATACGCATGTCTACCCATTCAGGCCCACAGCTTGCGGCTGGAATCCTTTCAGGGCACTGGCTGCTCTCCTCTATCATTTATTTTAAAAAAAGATGTGTAGAGCTGTAATTCAAGCTTTGCTTAGACAGCGAGTTTCAGATACTTGGCATCCAGGGCCCTGGAGACGGTCAGTTTTGTAGGTATCTTATAAGCAGGCTTGAGGGGAGTTGTATTTTTCAGTGTAAATCTGTTTAATAAATGAACATGTAGACTTCCTATGCCCTTTACAAGAATGACTTAGTTAAGGGAATATTTTTCTTAGAAGGAGCGAGAGCTTTCCTGTTGCTTTGCAACAGAAGAAAGCATCCAAAGTAATTTTTTTTCCCTGCTAGAAATGTTTTACTAACTTTCTAAAGCCTTGAGCTTTCAGGCACATCACCAGAAACGATCAGAAGTTCAGGAATTAAGCGACCAAAAGTAGAAAAGACCGTTTCATTTGTAATGGAAACCTTGGATGTTATGGACTAGACCGTGGCCTGAGTCTATTGAAATCATTCCAGTTACCCCATGCTTACTGATATGCAAAGGGCAAAGAGAATCCAGGCTCTGGTGGGGAAGGGCAATGAAAACCAAACGGCTTTGGCTGCTCACCAGGCAGCTGGGTCTGCCTAGGCGAGACCTTGTGTTAGACCAGGACTAAGGCAGAACAAGAAAGGTTTGCTAGCTATCGCTTGAACGTATTCAAGGGACTTGGCAGGGAAAGATTTCTAAAGGAAGGAACATACCTGTTGCTTGTTTGAGGTGGGGGTGTTGTAATCCCGCCCCCCCTCATGACCTCACTCTTGCGGGAGCTGATGCTTGGAAAAAAAAAAAGCAAGACTTGCTAACGTGATTCAGCCCATTGGCGAAGCAGTTGCGGGCTCAATTTAACATCCCCAGAGTGAGCTGAAATCTTCACCGCGCTGGGAAAAGGCCACATTGCTGAGAATTTTGCTTGGCCAAGACAGCCCCAAAGGCTAACTCTCCGGAGGAAGT
Source organism: Anhinga rufa (assembly GCA_013400875.1). Taxonomy (NCBI): domain Eukaryota; kingdom Metazoa; phylum Chordata; class Aves; order Suliformes; family Anhingidae; genus Anhinga; species Anhinga rufa. The sequence goes on along the minus strand of VZTV01001025.1, from coordinate 22,107 downwards.
CGCATTTCTTTGAAGGGACAGATATTCCCGTTTCTTGCTCAGGGACAGTAGCTATGTGTCAGTCCCTGATGCTCTTTTTCAAGATAAAGCTGCAGTTGTGCTGCATCTGCTTATTCTGTAGCTGGAGGCTTTTCTGAATTGGTTTTGTTTTTTTTCTTTCTAGACTTAAGCAGAAAGGCATGTTAAATGCTTTTTATGACTCTCCAGCCATAAGCTGCAGGCATCTGACATTAAACCAAATGGAGACACGGGGGGAAGTGGGTTTTCAGAAATAATCCCTGTAAAAGCAAAGGCTGAGGCACGTGGAGCTTGAGTGCCTATAAAGTTCCCTGCCTTTCCAGAGAGTGCCAGCTAAACCGGGAGACTTCATCTTGCTGGGTGCCAGCCAAGATCAGAGGAGTTCAGAGCTAGGCGGCGTGCAGCCTTCTTGCAAACGGAGACTGAGCTGAGGGCTGCCTGCATGGGGTTCACAGGAAGGGAATTTCCACCGGGTTTTGTTTTTATTGACAATAGTGTAAAGTGCCAGATGGAATTATCTTTGGGTGAAGATGCGGCTGAGTCCTGCTTCATAAACACAGCATCCCAACTTGATTTTAACCTCGCTGTGGCTTCTAGTAATGTGACATCGTTCAGAGGCCAAGCTATTCTTTCTCTGAACTGCTGCTTCTGCCTTCGGTATTGCTTGTCTCTGTGTAGGATAATCTCCTTCTTCCTGTGTGAATTAGGAGGAGCAGCAGCAGCAGAGGGGCCCCTAGACCATCCCGACTCCAAACAAAACACCACTGCAAATAACCCTCTCTTCCCTCCCCTACCCTGTTTTCTCTCCACTGCTGCAGAACAAATGTTTTCATCTTGGAGAGTGCTGGAATAGCCAGTGACTGTGCAGAAGAGTTAGCCCACCAAAATCCGTTTCCAGGATAGTTACCTGGGGAAGGTAAGAGTGTTGTTTTGCCAGGACCCGGATGCATTTGAGGGAATATCCCGGCCATTCTTTCTCAGCTGTTTTCCCACCTTGTCCAACAAGGCAAAGGTGTCGAGATCCAACGTTGTGTTTCACCTCAGTGGTCTCCACCGCTTCAATTTAAGGTGTTGTCAGCAATATAGAAATGCTTTGATTCTAAGTGTCCAAACCCAGCCAGAGCAAACCTGGGGAAGGCAAAAGGGGGAGAGGAATTTTCCGGGTTCTTTGTGATTTCTTCTGGAGCAATTGATTGTAAATGGTTGCGAACTTGCTGGAGGGAAACAAAATTCCTGCTGTAGGGCAAGGCTGCAGTGGGCACTGATTTCTTCCCCACCTCTTTGTTGAAGTGTTCTTTGATGCTGTAGGCTTGCAAACAACAGCTCTGCTCCACCTCAGAGTTGGCTGCATTTCAGCAGCAGTGGGTGTTATGAAATTCCTGCATTTTTAATGCTGATGTAGATGCCGCCTTCCATCGAAAGATTTGGCTGTTAGCTGAAGCTTTAAGAACCGTGTTGGTGTTTCGTTGCACTCGAGGGAGTGCTCCTCGCTGAGGGTTTGGGAATCTCTGGGCCAGTTGGGACTTGGGAGGTATTAATTTGAGCAACTGGTTCTCTGCAGAGATCTGCTGGGGGGGAGAGACGGTGACATGACTCCTTCCAGAAGGTTTTTAACATTCCTGGGATTCCAGGAGAGGGGTCTCAGCAAAAAAAAAAGCCCTTGAGAATGTCATCCACAGGAACAGTCACAGCTAAGGCTTAAAGAAAAATATTGGCTTTAGGCTTGTTTGAAAATGCAAAATCTACTAAAACAATTAACTTCACTTTGAAAAAATAGAAGTGTAATAAAGGGGAGGCAAACATCTGTTGTCTTTGGAAATGTTTCTCTACCATTTCTCTGCTGGGCACCAGAATGCGATCAGATCTGCCGGCTGCATCAAGATCAGGTTACTCTGCTTGGGGGGGAGCGACGCTGCACAACACCCTACGAGCCCCTTCTGAACTGGTGGAAACAGGAAAACTCATGGAGCGATTGGAGGGGAAGGGGGGAAGCAGAGGGGCTGGACACGATGGGTATCTGGTCTCCTTGATCTTGCCTGTGTTCAGCGTCCGGTACTGACTCCCAGAAGTATCTCTGTTGAAAGATACTTGAGCTCAGTCTTTAAGAAATCATTACATTGGCTGCAAAAGCTGATATGAGGTTTTTGGGTGCAATGACTTTTGTCTTTGCAGGTAACACCCTGACAGGGTGAGGCTGTGTGGGGCCCAGACTTGTGTATTGTAGTGTTAGAGGCATGAACTAAATGGGTCTTGGTTCCTTCTAACATCCCCCAAACCTGAAAATAACCAGACTCCCAAACTTCTCTTAAAAAGAAAAGTAAAGTTAGGGGTTTTTTCTTTCTAGACAAAGAGACTAGGAAAAAAAAATGCTGTTATTAAGGTCAGGACTTTGAAACTTGAAATAATCTCTCACCTCCATATGCAAGGAGATACAGTCTGTGACAGGCTTACGCGAGCCCTGGCCCGATCTGGTCTGACACTTCTCATATCCCACTTTGTCCTGACTCTGGTGTCTGGAGACCGAGTTGCAAAAGTGCTTCTGACCCTTTGTCCGCGCTGGGTGCTCCGAACTCGCTGGGTCTGTCTGACGTGCTGAGCTATTGTGATGGACTGTTGACACTTCAGTTGAAACCAGTTATACTGGGCTGTTTTCCTGATTGCTCTGGGTGTTTCTTTATGAAAACATCGCCTCTAAAGCACTTGTTGAGTGCCAGTTTGAAACCTTAAAGGAACGAGTAAATCAAAAGTATTTTTAGACTGCTGCCACCCCAAACTGCACAGCTGCAGAGCATGTGTGGCTTCGTAACTGCCTGAAGCCTATCGAAGCCAGCGCTGCTGCCAAACAGTTGCTCTGACCTGGGTTCTGCTTCTTGTGCACCAGCATGGAGGGTTGGGTCTGTGACGGAAACCTATGGCTGGCTGCACGAGTGCTGGAGCAGATTAAAGGTGGGGTGCGGGGCTGTTTTATTGCAGCTTGGACTTGGATCTCTTTGGTCTTAAACTAATAGTGTCACCAAAAGGATAATACTTCACCTTCCCACGAGGCATTTATCTGCTCTGTGTCACTCAAGTAAGGCGTTTCAAATTTCAAGTCACTTCGTGCAACTGTAGTAGTGGTGTAAATCTGTCTAGCTGTGGTAAGGACTTCGGGCTCTCTGTGTTAGGAGCGGACTTCTTGGTAACTTGGTTGCTCTCTGCTATGAGAAGCTTGTTAAACTATAGAATTTTTTTATTTATTTTTAAATTTTGAAGGACTCTGGGATACCTGTTAATGCAACTTTTTGCTTCTTCTAAAAATACACACAGAAACCTCGTGAAAGGCCCCTGTGCTTGGTACCATCTTGTGGGTGGCAGCATCGGTCTGAAGGAGCAGAATTTGTCAGCAGTGGCAAGGACGGGTTCTTTCTGAGTTATTCTGCCCTCGTGAGCTTTCTGGCATGATTTTGGCCTTTGGAGGCTGCAGGATGTAGGGGCTGAATTTAGGGAGCCTGGTGCAATTTTCAGTTTTTGCAGGACTCGATAGTTGCCCCTCTCAGCCTGTCCTATTCATCCACCTCTTCTCCCACTGTCACTCCTGCCCTGCTTCCATTATCGGCTGCCCTGCTCTGTTAATGTGTCCTTGGATCTCTGGCCCTATCTCTTTGCCCTTTGTGCTGGGTTCTCTGTAAATCTCCTGCCTATTTTATGGAACATTACTTGGCTCTGCCAAGCTCTACGGTGTATCTGACTGGCAGCAGATTAGGGTTGAGCTTGGTGATAACATTGTTCCTCGGGGAACAGATGATGGTAGGAGGAGGGTGGGAGAATAGGAAATTGGAGTCGAATGGAAATTGCTGGGGCCTTTGCAAGAGCAGCGGGCATAAATCAAAATAAATGGATGTTACAAACTTGGTGTGGCTTTTTTTCCTTCATAATTTATACAGCTCTTGCTTGTTAGCACGGAGCGTGCTGTTGGTATCTGTGCAGCGCTGAGCAGGTAAGATAATCTCAGATGTGCTGAGGACTAGCTAGACTGACGTATCAGAAGTGTGAGCTCTTCCTAGCAGTGACACGCGCTTTTACCAAGTTACAGACTGGAAAGGATTTCCCTGATGTGCCTCAGTTTCCCTTGTGTCGCATGATGTCTCCTTCTCCCGGCTTCTTACCCATTTCAAGTTTTCTTGTGTTGCACTGGGCAAGCGTGGCTGCCGTAGTGGATGCGGGGGGCCACATCCTGACCGCCCGAGATGCGGGTGCTATAGTTGTAGGCTAGGAAAAAAGTCTTCTGGTGCCAAGGCAAGACAGCTCCTCCATCACGGGATCACGCCTGGTCGTTCAGAAGACCCGCTCCCCTCCTGTGGCGGGACAAAGCTCTGGGGCAGCGGGCAAACACAAGCAAGCGCTTGCCGTGGGGCAAACGGGTGCGTTGGGAGCAGAGGGTGCCAGTTCCCACAGAGCAACACCTTGCCGGCAGGAACGGTTCACGAGGGTGATGCTGGCGGATCAGAGCTAACTCGTTCCAGCCAGAACCGGAGATGCTTGGAAAGTGGCTTTGGCCACCATGGAGGCGGCAAGGACTCCGGTTACAGCTCCTGGAAGGACCCGCCTAGGGGAGGACCCAAGGAGGGACGGGCTCATCGGAGCTTTTGCAAACTTGCCTCCCAGGAGCCAGTGTTTCGGAGAGGTCTGTGATGGGGCTGGGGCTGTAACGCTTGTCTGAAACTTTCCTGTGAAGTACTTGCCTTGTTTTGTGGTTGGGTTTTTTGTTTGTTTGGTTTTTTTGGGTTGTTTTTGTTTTTTTTTTTTTTTTTTCTTGCTTGGAAAGCACCTCTGCCCTCCAGAGATGGGGATCTCCTTGCTGGATAGCTGCCCTGGTTTCCTGTGGTGGGGAGACCAATGCTAAACGTCAAGTTTGGATGCGGTCGTTGTGCTTTCAGGTAAGGATACTATTCTTTGGAGTAAAAGCTTGTACTGTTTATGGCTTAAAAATATAGCAGTGGCTGGGATGTTTGGTCACATAAATCCATGTGCAGTGGGCACGGGTGAAACAGGTTGGATTTGAGTCCCCGTGAGCCTTTATAGATCCATTGTTCTGTCTTGGTCGACACCGATTGTGGTTATTAGTGGGAGCATAAATTCAGCCATTCATCCCTGTTCGCTTCCACACTACGCTTGCTGTCGGTTTGTTCACAAGTGTTGAATGTCTTCCCAGATCTCAAAGAGCTGACTAGCATTTTCCACTTTTGCAAGCAAGAGGAATTGGAGGAGGGAGGTCACTTACACCTCTTACTTTCTGTGTAAAAGGATTCTGAACTTATGGTGAACCTGGGGCAGTAATTAACTGAGGAAGAAGGGAGATAGCGTACACATAGGGATAACGCCGGTGAGGAGAAAAGACACGCTCTGTGCGCATTTTATGTGGTGGCTCCTACCAAACTACAAAAGCTGCACTCGATTTGAAGGGGGAGAGGCTAGAGCAGAGTTCGAGGTAGTGTGATTAGAGAAGAGTCTGTGTTTGCGTATTGCTCAAGGAGAGGGGCCGCTGAATTGTTGCAGCGTGTAACCAGAGTCTTGTTTTGCAGAGTAAACAGTGCTGGTAAGGGGGGGGAAAAAAAATCTTGTAAGATCCTGCTGAGGAGTGTAAGGCCATGGAAGGGGGTTGCTCGGACACTGAACAATAGACTCATCCAGCTCCTTTGTGCATCATGGCACCAGCCTGACTTTCTGTCTGCTCGCTGCTGTGGGCAGGGTGTTTCTGCCTGTTAAATAGTGGTTTGTGGCGTTGTCTGCCCTTGATGCCAAGCTCCAAGGTCAGTTTGCCAATTGCAGGGTGGCAGGGAAGCAGCACACGAGCTCCTGGGACCAGCCGCAAGCATTAACCTGTCAGTCCCTCCCGGACCCCACCCAGCTCACAGCATTGCACAGATTTAGTTCGTAACCTCTGCACATCTCAGAGGGATTCGCAACTCTCGAACTTTTCCCCGTGCTCTAACTGGGTCTTGCCTAAAGAAGCATTTGGGACGTTGTCATTAGGATTAATGCTGAGGGACTGTTTCTTGAGATTTGAGTATTATACGTGCAGAACACAGCTCCTTTGTGGGTTTATGCAGCTCTGATCCCCTCCCCCAGTAAATATGCCATTGACCCAGCACTTGTATAATGCTTTGGAAAAAGTTCACCATTTGCTTCTGAGCGTGCAGTCTTACCGAGGAAGTTTATGGGGCCTGTCATAGCTGTGGAATCTTTAATGTTTGCAACAAAATAAGACTGGTCTCCATAATTTAGTGGCAATTTGGAAGCTAGTCTTATCCGGATTTAATTTGTCTTGGTGTCAGCTCAAAAATTACTGAGAATAAGACCTCGATCCATCAACGCATTATTTCATTGTAGTATTTTAATGGCTCTTAAAAACGGGAGCGTAGCGTGAGCTGTCTTTGTGCTACCCTGTGCGCAGGCAAGTTTCTGGGCAACCACATGTGTAATCTGAAAAAGGTGAAGTGACTTAAGTAGCTTCAGCAGCAATTTCCTTTTTGATTTGGGATTAATGCTTTCAAAAATGTTTAGTGTTTTGCATAAGAATGGCCTAGCCTTGGATTTGGTGCCTCCCCAGATACACCCTGTGCAGGCGGTCACTTACCTGCCTGTGATTCACAGCGGTTATGTTCGTCCTGTTCCCAGGCTCTCCTCCCTTCCTCCTTCTTCCATCACTTTCTGCTGTTCCAGCCGAAATGCTCCCCAGTTACCTGCCAAGTCACCACACGGTATCTCTGCAGAACCCACGCGGTTGCTTTCATCCCCTGCGCTGCATTTGGACCACACGGCTCTCCTGAACAGCTCTTCTACGGCTTGAGATCTACAAACACCCCATGACCTGAAAAGAGAGGAAAGATGGACTTGTTATATAGTACTAGCCCATGACTCCATCCCCTGGGGCAGGTTGAGTCCTCCTCTGCCTCCTTTTCCTTTTTTCCCCCACCAATATTTGTAAAAATAATATTTCCCTATTCAGCAGGCTTTAAAGTTCAGTTGTATAGCTGTCTTTACCACAAGGCGAGAAAGCTATATGCTGAAGCAGGCTGTTACAGACCCCATTTGACAGCAAAGATGAAAAGTTCAGCTGCAGGTAAGATAGGGTTTTCCAGCTCAGCCATCTTGTTTGCGCAACTCGGCACGCGTGCAGGCAGCGGTGGGTGCGGTGCAGGTGATAATCAGCTGGCCTGCCTGCAATAATCTCACCTCCGTGTTACTAACAGTAGCCTTGCTGCTATGCCGAGAGCTCCTGATGAAGTGTCCTGGAAAACGGAGCAGTTGCTGCCTAGAGAGAGGAGGAACGTGCAACTCATTAGGGCCCCTGAGCTGTGTTTTGGTTTCGGGGGTGATTAAAGTGAATTGTGAGTCAGGAACTCTGGGTTTTCTCGCAGTCGGGAGAGGACGGCTCTCTTGCCACGCCGTCTGCGTTAAGCTTTCTCTGAAATTAGGATGGTGGTTGAGCTCATGTGAGGACAGGGAGAACCGGTGACTTCATGTGCAGAACACACCAGGGTAAGGAAAAACTGTGTCATTTTTCAGCACCTCTGTGCCGCAAGGAAGGAGGCTCCAAACTGGGTTTGCCCATCCCGGCAGGGACCGCAGCCAGCCCTGACTTGAGATTTCCAAGCTCTTGGTTAGGAAAGGAACACTAACATCTGTGGCAGGGTGTAATGATAGGGCTTCTTCGCATCCCTTGGGTTTGTTCATGGTGCTGTATTTTTTTTTTTCATGTTTTCATTTTTTAATGGATGAGTAACACAAGCGTCAATTACTGGGTTTAAATCCTGACTCTGTAAGGTAAAACATCCTTTAACTTAACCTGCTGCTTCATGTTTGGCTGTCTGCGGGACAGGAAGTTAATTACCAGAGAGGCTTTCGGAATTAAGACCTAACGTTATCATCCAGATGAATGGCTTGTCTGGTCTTGCTCCCAGCAGTGCCCAGTGCATCAAAGAAATGTGAAAAGTCCTTCTTGAGACTTAAATGTCTTTTCCTATCCAGTTTTTCCACTGAATTCAATGAGTTTTGAATTGCAGCCTTGTTCCAGAGCTGGAAGGGAAGAAGGGAGTTGCTTTCTACACAGGTGACTTACCACTTGATACTCTGGGTGCCAACCCACATGCTGTTGTGCAGCCTAGAAGTGCTGCAGGGGTTGCAGAGGATCCAGCTCTTCCAGAAATCCGGCCCCGCGGTTGTGCATGCTGACTTCTCGTTGCTGTTTACTTTTCTGGGCTGAGGAGCTTGTTTCTGCCCAGCTCAACGTGCTCTCTTTGCTTTTTGGCAAAGTTTGGGAAGTACTCACCTGTTTTGGAAGGATCGCCAAGTGCTGTACATTACTTTAGCCTTTAAGCAATAAAACTACCCAGGAAAGATGAGATATGTGTGCTCACTGAACCAGAAGCAGCAGTCCTGGGGACTGCAACAGCTGCAGAGGCTCATCCTCTTCGACAGTGGTGTTTAGCGATTGAGTGATAAACCTTCTTTGCTGCTGCTTTGTTTTTACATTTCTGAAGTAGGACATCTGGGATAACACAAATAGTTTTGTCTGTCATCCCCATGAAGCTGCGTGGGCCCGACAGGGAGAACCTCTTATCAGATCTGGCAAACTTTATCTCCTCCCATGAATGGTCAAGGTTCTGCTGCACCATCAGCATGGCCTTGAGGACAGATGAGAGCTCAGCCTGCAAGATGTGTAGCTCTGTGTTGAATACAGAAGCAGTTTCCTGTTGCTTGTGTGGTTATTTCTGTGTGTTTCAAGCTCCTCCTCACCTCCGTCTGTAGCAAAGGTATTATCGTAATGCTCAGCATCTCACTGGCTTGTAATTGTCTGTGTGTGCGTGTGTCTGGACAGAACAAGCTAAAGATACTTTCATCCCTCTCTAGGACAGCAGCGATGAAGCACTGTTTTTACAATGAGTCTGTGGAGTTCTTCTACAACAACAGCCGCAAAGAGCTGACCAAGCACTGGAGGACGAAGGATGTCCTGGTGGTTGCCCTGGGCCTCACGGTGAGTGTCATTGTGCTCCTGACCAACCTGCTGGTCATCACCGCTATCATCATCAACCGGCGTTTCCACTACCCCATCTACTACCTGCTGGGGAACTTGGCAGCCGCCGACCTCTTTGCTGGCATCGCATACATGTTTCTCATGTTCCACACGGGGCCCCGGACAGCAGAGCTCTCCGTGAAGACCTGGTTCATCCGCCAGAGCCTGCTGGACACCAGCTTGACAGCCTCTGTGGTGAACCTGCTAGCAATCGCTGTAGAAAGGCACCAGACTGTGTTCACAATGCAGTTACACAGCAAAATGTCCAACCAGCGTGTGATGATCCTAATCTTCTGTATCTGGGTCACGGCCTTGCTCCTGGGGCTCATCCCATCCTACGGCTGGCACTGCCTCTGTGCCCTGGAGAAGTGCTCCAGCATGGCACCGCTCTACAGCAGGAGCTACCTGACCTTCTGGGCCATCTCCAACCTGGTCATCTTCCTGATCATGGTGGTTGTCTACACGCACATCTTCATCTACGTCAAAAGGAAGATGACGCGGATGTCCAAGCACACTAGCTTCCACCCCCGCTACAAGGAGACCATGATCAGCCTTGTCAAGACGGTCACTATTATCCTAAGTAAGTCCACTTGGCTGTAGTCAGCCTAAGCAATGCTTTGATCCTCCATCCTGGGTTGCTTGGGGCTGGAGAGGTGAACGTGCTTGGGATAGCGGGGAGGACTGGGAAGTGGCGGTCGGCTTCCCTGGTCTCTGAAGGTGATGGTTTGGGGTGGCTGCTGAGGAGCAAAACAGTTTCAAGACTGTGTGAGTTGTGTGAGCTGTAATGGGATCAACCTGGCAGACAGAGGGGAGGGCGAGCTCCTGAATCTCTTCCCGTCTGACATGGCTGCTCCTCTGGTTAGCGGGGACAAGAGGGACCTTTACTGATATGACTTGGTAATATCTGACTGCTGTAAGCACAGCTGCTTTGGGCAAAGAAGAGGCTCTTTATGTGCTCAACTCTAGTATGCTTCCTCTGTAGAAGAGTAGCATGGAATTAGGAGTGATAAACAGGCCTTAATCAAGAAGCAGAACTTGGTGCATCTTTTATTAAAGGATAGAGAGAGGTTTGGGGTCGATATTACAAGGTCATGGGGAAAGAACAAGGGATTTGCATCCAAATTCCTTGCTGTTTACTGGAAGAAAGCACTGAACTCTGTTCAGCCTTTTTTTTTTTTTTTGAGCAGCTCAGTACCAGGTGTCAATCTGCTCTGGTAAATATATTCCTGGGAACTCTCAACTCTCTGTTTGAGCTGCTCTCCGTGAGCACTGGATCTCCAGTGGAGTGCTAACTGCCTGTCAGTCTGTCTGCATCTGCAGTCTGTAGTGCAAATAGGGGCAGATCGGTAACTGGAAGTGGTTGGCACTGAGGCTCTGCCTCTCCCGGATATTTAACTTGATTCAGATATGTGCTGTTCTGCCCAGTGCTGTGCGTCTAACAGCAGAGGCTGGCGCGTGCATCGTGCTTTCAACAGCCTCTCACTCCATGATTTCTTTAATCTGCTTTTGTCTCGTGCTTTAATAGTCTAGCAACCTTTCTTTAAAGCAAAATAAATAGATGCGTTCAGATCTTCCGCAACCCAGCTCGACTCTGGGCTTACGGTCACAACCCCTTGCTTGCAAATCTCTCCTGATAAGCGCAGAATTTGTTCTGTCAGGGGAACCTTGTAGCTGCAAACAAAGACTACTCCCTTACAAACTCCCGCTGGCAGAGCGGGCTCCTCTGCAGGGGAGGGGAGTGGGGTGGGCTCTCGGGCTGCTTGGTGTGTCCCTGCTTGGGGGCACACTGGCTTGCAGGGTCCTGTTGCAACTTGTGAGCATTGAAACTGGAGTTTTCAGCCTGCTCTTGCCTTTCCTGTGAGGCCTTTTTTCCTGCCTCGCAATCTCTCCATCTCTTGAACGCAGCTGGGAGTTCATTACTGCCTTGGAGCTGATCAGATGCAGCACAGAGGATCAGCGGGGCTGAAGAATAATTAACTTCATGTATTTTGCACAGTCCACAGTGGAGAGAAAAGCTGTTTTGTACCCCCTTTCCTTCCCAAACAGTATCAGAGGGTCACCCTGTAGTGTCAGCAGGGCTCCTTAGTCTGTCTTATGGGACTTCACAACATCAACCGGAAGAGGGTCGGCAGGATGGGGACGCCGGCCAAGAAGGAAAATACAATTCATGCTTGGTGCATCGCCTTGTTTTGGGAGATTCCTTTCCTCTTGGTGTCGCCCCTCCTGGTTTGGCCTGCCAGCCTTTTGTCTTCTGCCTTGAGTGAGGAAAATTCTTGGGTCAGAGGAGGCTCGGAAGAGCTGCTGTGGTTTCCCAGGGAATTGGGAGTGGTGTCTGCGGGTGCGCAGAGTGGGGAGGAACCTAATGTGGAAAGTTGAGGGAGACTCAGGAGTTCATCAGGCCTTCGGGACTCTTGCAACCCTCTTTTTTTTCCCTTCCTCTGTGGGACAGTGTCGCAGCAAAGCAGCAGTCAGTTCTGTACAGGTCCCTTGCACAGGAGGGAACAAGGGAGGGAATTGCTCAACTCGGGGGAAAATACCTTACCATTCAGACTCAGTGTACAGAAAGTTGAGACTGCAGAGGGGTTTTTTCCCCCTCCCTATGAAAGCCCTGGTGTAATTCCTTCTCCACCCTTGTTCCCCAGCCTTCTGCAAACTTGGACTTTGCACAGAGGAATACTTTGCGCCTTATGCATCAGAGGGTGTAGCCACTGGTGAGTGTGCGAGGAAGTCGAGGGTGCGGTAGGAGCCGTCTATGTGTGCTACTTCACTGCAAGGCAAGGTAGCCGTGGTTGATAATCCTGCAGTTCCTGGGCATGAAGAACAGGTCTAGGAGCTGACCTGGAAACCAATAATTATAGGTCCAAGGTACATCTGGAAACTAGTAGCAGATTTTCCCACAGGCCAGTTGAGCGACACAGGATGTCAGGATGACCAAACCACAGGGCAGAGTCGTTGGTGACAATGCTGTGTTAGATTATTAAGAGTTCAGGCTTCTTTCTGAATACTTTAGCTTCTATTAAGGATCAATCAGCTGGATTTGCAGGTAGAGGCCCAAAGCTTTTTAGGTACCTCTTTCAGTTTTCCCTCCTCTCATCTTTAATATTCCTCTGGCTTTACTTCGTGCTGCTGGGAGCCGGTCTCTAGAGAATCTGGCTTGCCTTGTGGATGCTGAAAACCTGGCTTAAAAAATATTATATCACTAAACAAGGAGGTCCCTTTCCCACAGGCTCACTCAAGATAGAAGTGTTGGACCTTCCTTCATGACAGCCAGGAATCTCTCTTATATATTTGCTAAATTTAAAGGGGGCAAAGTCATGACTGAAAGTGCAGGGAAAGCTGCCTGGCCCAGATGTGGTGGCTGCTGTGCTGACCTTCTGGGAGCATGATTCACTTAAATAAAAAGGGTGACATGATGCAGTGGCCTGAAATCAGCAGGGAACACTCCCAGAAACCCAGGAGATCCCTCCCATGTGGTCTTTTGATTTTTTGACTAGTGCAAGTTTCACTCAGGCAGCTTTAAATTCAGCCTCTCGGTTTTGGTGCGGTTCCTCTAGCTGTTGTTCTTTGCTGACAGATGTTTTTTCAGTAAAGGGTGTAGTTGCAAAATTTCCAGCAAGTCTTGCTCTCTTCCACCCTTTCCCAGAAGACACAGCAGGGTGCAGCTCCTGCGCTTTAAGATACAACCTTATGCATGACCTCTAGGAGCACTGATAGGCGAGTGCTGCCTTTAAATCAGCCTTAAAATCATGACCGTAAAAAGAGTTTCAGGAGCCGCAGGCACCTCCCACTCCGTCAGGCAAACAGCAATTATCCTTTTGCCAAAGAGCTTTGCAGGTGGTGGCAAGAACATGGTATCAGCCTGTCTGAATCAGTGGTGGAGGCTGTCCAGCTCAGTCCTGATGTCGGCCAGCCCATTGCTTGGCTATTTTCTACTCGGCGCGTAGCTGTGCGAGAGGCTTCATGGGACTGCCCCAAGTGTTGGGCAGGACTCTTCTACACTCGTGCTGTTAACTAAAGGCCCTGTAAACTGTGTGGACGGTGGAGATCACTTCATTCACGATGTGTTACTCTGGCTCTCCCCTCGTTTTATGGCCAGCTCCCGTTTTCAGAGGGAGTGGCACATAAATAAGAAACTTTTATCTTCACTCTGTAAATGCAATGGTGGGGATGAGGGGAGGTAAGTGAAAGTACTTGGAAGTCTTGTTCTGAGTGAATGGGGTGGGGGAAAGGGGAGAAAAAACCCCAATGCCTCCATTTTTAGTATTTGCTGGTTGAATCCTTGGTCTTCCTCCAAAGCAAAAATAGAGTGAAACTAGTTTTCCCCTCCCCACCCTGTTTAACTGTTTTTCACAAGATGAAACACCAGTGATTCCGTTGAGCATCTTTATGGTGAGTGACTGGGCAGGGCCAGGTACCTGCTTTTTCCTCTAACAGGGCTTCTTCTCTCCCCAGGTGCTTTTGTCATCTGCTGGACCCCAGGACAAGTTGTGCTCCTCCTGGATGGCTTGGGCTGCAAGAGCTGCAATGTTCTAGCGGTGGAGAAATACGTCCTCTTGCTGGCAGAGATCAATTCGTTGATAAACGCTATTGTCTACTCTTACAGGGACAACGAGATGCGTAGCACCTTCCGGAGGATCCTCTGCTTTGTCTGTTACAGGAATTCCAAATACACCCCCACGGTGGTGAAGTTAAACACCACAGACCGCAGAACACTTTCTCAGAACGGGCACTTCACTGTGGATTCCTCTATTTAGCTCTTGATCAGCGAGACAAGCACGGCGCTGAACAGCGGCTGCTTTCTGAGCAGAAGGGCAGAGGCTAAGAGTGACCTGCTTCTAAAGCAGTAGAGACTTCTTTTATGTGCTCAAGCATAAATTTTTCTATAGAATCCTTGTCGTCGGTAAAGGACAAGATGCTTTTAAGGAACTGCTGGATGGTGCGTTACTTAGGGCAAACATACTTCGGGTAGTGTTCTTATTAAAGACTGCTATTTCTAATGCAAAGTTGATTTAATTTAGCAGCATCTAGAAGTATGCTATGTGCAACAGGAGCCTCACGTGATCTTTCAACGAGCAAAGTATTTTCTTGGTACTTCAGTATTACTGCCTTCAGAAACAGGCGTTCCAGTGGCAGCGTACTCATAAGAGCCAAAGCTCTTCAGCTTTATGCATTGCTTCCTAAACAGAGCTGCTTAGTGCTTCCCCAGAGAGTCTTATTCAGGTTGTGTTCCACCCACTTCAGAAATCATATTCTTAAGGCCTCTTCTGAGAGGAATCTGTTTGACTTGCTTCCTGAGAAGCAGATTCCTGCTTTCCTAAGTGTCTCTTACTGAATTTCAAAATATTCTGGGCTTTTGGAGGATGTCTTAGGAGCACCTAATTCTTTCCTAAAATGGAGAGTGGTGCTGTAACTAACTGCAGTTGTGTTTGTGTTCTGCTAAGTGATACCATGTGGTATTCACAAGTTCATTGCCTATTCATAAATGTGGAGTGAGTCATGTTCCCATTAAACCATCTTTCTACTCACTGAAACCCCTTTGGGACAGGTTTAGGTTAGATTCCAAGGCAATCAGTGTTTTGCCTTAGGTTTTAATGTGCCGCTTGTACCTTAATACTCAACTGCTCAAATAATGTGTTAACAGTCTGTTCAAATGTAGTCTTTCTCTCGGCAAAGCACCGCAAGAAATTAGCAATATTAATTACTATTAATGCACGTAGTTTTCTGAGGAAGCCCGTTTGCTGCATCTGACATGCAATGTGAGCTGTCGCTCTTGATCATGAGGCCACGGCTGGAGGGCAGAGGTTCTGCTAGCGGAAGAATATTCGTGGCCGAGAAACCGTAAATACTTCTCCAGGCTTCCTTCACTTTAAAGTTTAACGGTGTGAATGTGCCTGTGACGGTCCAAAATCCAGAGTTATTTTTTACCGTGGGCTTCTGTGAGAGCAGAGAGAGGCTAACAGAAGGCAGGTTTTGGAATATTATCTAAATTTGTAATTTCAGGTGGGTTTTTTTTAATAGAACAGCCCTGTTCTGCCAGATGATCAGCTCCCTGACTGATCACCTCAGCTGGCTTTGCAGAGAAGACAACGTACTGGAGGCATTGTTACCAAAATGTGTGCGTATGGATTTTTTTTATTGCAGAACATGGTCAGGGAATGCCAGTGTTAAGGTGACAGTCTCCTGGACTGACTAAAACAGTCTTGGAATACGGTTCCCATCTTTGTGTCCCAGAGACTTTTTGAATAAATATTTTGTCCTGGGTTTTAGAAAAGAAGACTTGGAATTTTTCCCCTCTCTCCCGACTCTGAAGCCCTGGGAAAAAGTGCCATTCTCCAGTCGTGTGTTGGGGTGCTGGAAGGGAGGGATGCTGGCTGTCGTGCTTGCATCCCTTGTGACTTGCTGTGCGGTGGCCCTGCTGCTGATCTACCTTCTGGTACGTCGTGAGGGTAGCTAGCAGGACGGTGTGTGTGTGTTTGGAGGGGTTATAACCTCCAGAAAGACTGTGAAGAGAACCGGAGGGAGTAATTTTCAGCTGGCCACAGGCAGCCAGAGCAGGGGGTAAGGCCTACAGCCTTGGTCCGTTGCTTGCAAAGGCGAGACTTGGCTGGTTTGGGGAAACTGCACGCCAGTAAAGCATTCCAGGTGGCAGGGCTAAGAGAAGGCATAATCCTAGTTTTATTGCCAAAGAAGACTTGTAATTACTTTTACTTTCCCTGGAAAATATTGTTATCGGGATATGGGCACACACTGCAGTGGCAGCAGATGGTGAATTACCAGTAGTTGGAGGAAGAAGACTAATAGTGAACACCTGGAAAGCTGTTCCTGGGAGCGATGGAGCTGGGGCAGAACAAACCTGGACCTTTTCTTTCTGCTTTCCTGAACATCCCCAAAGCAGGAAGCGCACGAGTCCTACTTAATGCAAAGCTAATTTTACAATTAAATACAGGCCAAGCTCTGCTTTTCTGTTATTAACAAAGGGGAAGGAGGAAATACAATATTGCCTAGGTGCGGGGTTAGTACCAGTCTGATTTAACCAGGGTGTGAGTGTGTGTAAAGAATTGCCTGGGCTGCGTTTGGGTGTGAATGAGTCTTTGTAGTGGGCGAGATGATGCTTGGCTCCTAAAAGAACTGCAATTGGCTTGTATGCCCGATTGGGCCTTTAATAAGCTGTACACGTTCTTCCCTGAGGGATCTGGTAACTAGCCTGACCTCAGCCTCCTGCTGGCTGCTTGTCGAGCTGTGTGTCAGCAACGCGATCCCGCTCTGGCAAGCGCTTTGTGTAAGTACCCGCAACACAGGCAGACTTTAAGTCACTGACAACAGGCTCTTGGTGCTTTATGATCGCCAAATAGAGAGGATCAGCTCTGAGGTGTTGTTTTTTTTTCCCCAGGATTTTAAATGGCTTATTTAAACTTAGCCTAACTGCCAAACCAGTATAAATACTGACGAACTGTCGTGCACAACGCTGATGGAAAGTCTATCAAGGATTTGACCAGTTTGTACCGAGCAGAATATCCTGACTACCCAGAGGATGTCAATATTTTCTATATAAAAATGGACTCTGCTGAATAATGGTAATTGAATGTACAAGTGCAGCTTGATGCATGATTTCACAATGGTAAATAGCAACTGATTAGTGTAAGGAGGAAGGGGGGGAAAAAAAGCCCCAGACCTTTAGTGGAGCTCGTCTCTGAGTGATGGCTGGCACCCGTCAGGAATGGAGGTGGGTTGCCTGGAATTCTTCAGCGAGAATTCTCCTCCTGAGTGACTTGGGACCTGTGGATTTCTAGTTGTTTCCAGCTGGCTGTAACAGATGAGAGAGCAGGAAATTAGGAGTCATAGGAACTAGTCTGGCAAGTGCTGTTTTCAGTGAGATTTGAAAAGAAATGGTGAATCAATGAGGCAGAAGAGATAGGAGGAGGATTTTAACAGCCCTCCCAGCAATGAAGATGGGGAAGGGAGAGAGGGGAGTCATAGGTGAACACGCATCACAAAAAAAGAGGGGTTTAGGCTGTTCAGTATTCCATGTGACTTGACTTTCTAGTTTTATTTAGAAACACAAAGCCTTGTCTAACTACACGGAGGCAGGAACCACGTTGTGCTGTGTTTTCCAATCGCTGGGTTTTTTTTTTGCCCTAAACAAGATGCTGCAGCGAAGGGTGTGGTGTTATCCGATTACATGTTCATTTCCCAAAGCCGCTTAAAGACTTTATAATTTTATCATTGTACGCAGAGCTGGATGCTGCCAGGCTTGTGGGATAACCCGTTTTTTACTTCACAATCCACAAGCTATGGTGTGTCTTGCTTAAATGTGGCAATATCCCTCTTTTCAGTTTGAGAAGAGCGCCTGCTTTTTTTTTAATCACAGTATGAAACTGCCTTTGAAGGTTCTTCGCTTGTCTCATCAAGCTTTTTTTTTTAAGAGGAAATCTCCTTGAAATTAGTGTGTTTTTTGTGTTTTGGGTTTTTTTTTGAGGCGTGTGAGATTTGTTCTAGACTTATTGTGTGTTGGGTGGGAGGAAGGAAGAGACACCTAGGAACTATTTTAAAGGGATCAAATGTGGGACAAGTGAGAACACACAACTTGATCAAAGATAGGCCGTATGGTTCCAGGAATGAGAGGTCATGCCTTGTTGCCTGGTTGGAATTCCTGAAGCAAGCTGCTGCCAAAAGTAATATGGATTTTGGTGTGTTTTTTGGGGAGGGTAGCACTGGAGATGAATACTGTAGGGACTGGTGGACTCTGAAGGTTTATTTTATTGAAGAAAAAAATCTAACAAAAAAAGGGAAAGACAGAATAAGGGGGAAGTGAGATTAATAAGGGGAAGCTGGTGATGGTGGGTTTTTCTTTGTTTTTAAACTTCAGTTCGTCATCTCTCTGACCTACTGAGACGTGGAAAATGGAAATCAAAGTCTCCGCTAGACTGTAAGCATAGGCGATGCAAAAGTTAAGGGTTTTTTTTAGAGTCAGTTGTGCTTTTCTGACTCTTGGACAATCCTGGAATATCAGGGCTGAGAGTTTTATTTCGAATGTGTGAGGATGAGGGTGTGACAACTTGGGCCCCTGGTCTCTATGATGGTTGTAGATAGTTTTGGAGCCCACCCATACGTTTGCGTTGTGCTCCCCCAGCTGAAGGCCAGTGAGGAGATGGCGAGCACCTAGAGGCTTTTACGGGGTGAGTTCTTCTTGGCTTGGGACGCACATTTTATTAACACAGTTGTGAAGTGAAGCCTGCTATCTCTCTGCAGTGGACTGGCATGCGTGTAGCCCAGATAATTTAAGAAAGGTCACGCTGATGGTGGAATAATTACTTCCTGTGGTATTTCTGTGAAAAGCTTTTCTATAAAAAGGCACAATGTTTAGCAGCAGCAGTTGGGTTTCACAAGTCCACGCTCCCACACAATATGTGAGCGTAACCTCTGTGAGCAAAGTGAGAAGAACATGTCTCACCTCACCTGAAAGCTGTTACAGCCCTGAGTCCGGCTTCAAATGGGGTTTCTGGAAGATGCTTCTGTTCTAACTGGTGGTCTTGACCAGGTTTTGTCCTCACGCTGTGACTGTCACAGAGAATACAGCAAGCACCAGAAGGAAGAGGTAAGGAGGGGCTCTGACTTGCCTGCATTTCCCAGCAGGGAAAATAAAGCACTCTTTTAGTTGTTCACATCCATTTCCTGAGAAATCTGGCCTCAGTTTCCTCTGTAACGGTGACGGAGAGCTTTCGGCTGATTTCTGCTTGGCTTGCATCTGCAAAGGAGCATTTGGCTGAGTTGCGTTGCCCCTTTTTGTGGTAGAACCCATCTTACTCTCTAGGTTTTTCTCTGCTCACCGAAAGTGAGGAGTACAAACTGGAAAATAATATGCCTAGGATTTATCAGATTTCCCTCGCGTTATACTAAACCTGCCTGTAGGTGTCTCTAATGCTGCAAAGTGTCCCCATCACCCCCTTTATGTCCCCAGCCCTACACGAGAAGAACGTCCAAAGGCAGCAGGAGGATTTTGCTCTGGTGTAATAATTTTTCACAAAATGATTGATTTGGTGATAGCCACCTCTGGCTTTTAGCGCTTACCACCCACTTTTGTCTTGGTAGGAGTAACGCAGCACGGTAGAGCAGTGGGATCTGGGGATTCCAACGGCTAATCGGCTGCTGTGCTCTATAGTGACAGAGAGACAGAAATGCTTTTGGCACCGCTGCTTTTCTCTCTTCCTTGCTGTCTCCGTGCCTTGGGGACCTTCACTGAAGCGGTGCTTGCTGTTATTTTCTCTGGCTTTCAGGGAAATTGCACTTTGGATTACAAAGAGTCAGAGATCAAAGATGCATCCTTGTATCTTGATGGTTTCTGGCGTGGGCTGTTGTGAGTGTAAGGCAGCTTTCGGTGCTAGATCAGTTTTATTTTACTATTTCCTTAACGTGGCTGTAAGAAGCAACTTAGTGCACAGCCCAAATCAAAGTAAAACCCATCAGTGTTTGGAAACCCTGGTAGATCACAGCGAGTCCAGGAAGTGCTTCACAAATACAAAGGCCAATGCCCGAGCGTCCCACCTCAACGTGGATGGGGAATCCTTGGGGTATCGATGGTGTGACCTGTGTCACCGGTGTTGCATACAGTCTGAGGCATGGACTGTGCAGTCTCCATCAGCTGTAACAGCGCTTGACGCTCCCGAGGCTGTTGGAGCGGTAGCCAAGGGACACGTAAGCAACTTGAGGTTGAAGCTGCAGGACATGTGCGTGGATAAGCACAAGCAGAAGTCAGGAACAGTATGACTGTGCACGTGATGGGATGCAGCTCCCCAGAGCCCACGGAGATCTCTACAAGTGGTGTTTTGAAATGGTGAGTGTATGATTCTCCCTGGAAGTAGCTCACTAGTCCCCTTACTGGCAGGAAAACCTTGGCAGCTGCTGCGGGGGTGAGGGTGGCTGTTGTGTGGCGTGCTGTAGCCTTCCTCCGCCGGGAGGCAATGCAAGCCAAGCTTTTCTTTCACCATGTGTTTTCCTGTTCTCTGCCTGACGCTTCTTCTTCATGTCCCTTTCTCCCCTGCGAAGGGGGATGCATAGCCTCCCATCAGCCTGCTGTCCTACTGGCACTTCTCAGTGCTCCATGGAGGGGCTGTGCCACCCATGCTGTCACCGGTATGCGGATCTGGGGGTTGGGTGACATTAGTTGTGGCAGCGGAGCCCATTTCCCACAACTTTTCTGTTAGTTTTGGGGCTGAGCAAAGCCTCCGACTGATCCGTGAAACCATAAGCTACAACAGACAGGACACCGAGAGCAAGCGACAGTCACAGATGCGAGAGCAAGGCCGGTATTTCTTCCCATACGCACGAGCAGCGTGCAGGCGTACTGGGCAGGTATCTCCACAAATGTACATATAACTTACATATCTTATGGGTAGAGGCATTTAAAATAAGTCTGTTTGTCCAGACTAACTCTGAAATACAGCTGGGGAGCACTCAAGCTTCTTGCTGGGGAGATAGCAGCTTCTGCGTGCCGCTGCCTCCCATCGCAAAAGCGGTGATCACGGGTCTAGCAGCTAATTTAATCCCATCCCAACACAACCGCTTACTTGAGCTGTAGCTCTCGCCGTGGAAATGCCCGGGGATAAGGCAGAGACTACAGTGGGGGTGTATCTCCCTCCGAACTGGTGCTCTCTGGGCTTCAGGCTCAGTTTATAACTTGTCAGTTGGCATCTGAAGTCCTGGCTTTAGTTTTAAAATGAACTCTTTTCCCCCCACCGCCCTTTTTTGTGCTGACAGGAGAGAATTCACTTGCTAATTATACCCCAGTCCATTTCCAATCGAAACGCACAGGGCGATTTATCAGGGAGCTGGAGACAGCTCTCCCCGTTCCCTTGGCTGCATCAGCAAGAACTTTTGCAAGACAATTTAATTTCTTGTCATCTTTTAATCCAGCTCCCTTTCCCCCTATAGTCAGCCTGTGAATGAGAAAAGATGGTTTATTAATCATTTTAGCAAAAGGCTGAGAAATACAGCTTTTTTTTCAGTGGCGCCTGCTCTGCCTCTCATCAGTCAGCATTCCCAGAGCGCTCGGAGCCACAGGGTCATAAACATTCAGCCCTGTGACATGGGAAAATTAGTTCCCTCGCTGTGAAAACCTGACAAGTGTGGATACGGGGAGCTGGGTTTTGCCACCTTTGGGGTCTTGATGAGTGTTACTCGGAATTGGATTTGGCCCCAGCGTTTTATGCAAGAACCTGCTTAAAATAAAGCCTGAAAAAAAAAAAGTTTGTGTGTTCTCAATGTCACAAAGTGTGTGTGTGTGTGTGTGGGGTGTCACTGTTTTACTGAGCTGAGTAGGAACTTCTAGCTTATAAAGCCAGGCCTAAATCAAGGTCCTGAATCTGTGGAGTTATGTTGGAATAAATGGAAGATTGCTGGATGCTGCAGAATTTTCCACTAAAAAAGGCCATGCTAGAGTCTGTCTAAAGCTGCAGGATAAATACCGCTGTCATCATCACTTGCTCGTAAGCTGGGATAACACAGGAGGGGTTGATTGTTCTGAGCTGAGTCACAACCCTGGGACTTGCGGTGTTTATCTGTTTTCTCTGTCACTGTCATCCTCTTCCCTGCCTTGCTCTGTCTCTCCTGTCTTCATCCCTACCCCAGTTCTGCTCTGGTGCCTTTCCTGAGGTCAGGAGCCACACTAGAGCTTGGTTTTCCTTAGACATAAATGTTAGAGCTCTGTTTGAGTTGCTCGTATTTGGAAATTTTAACAAATAACCTGTAGTTTGCTGCCAATCTCCTAATGTGGTAGTAATGGTGGAAAGTATTAGCATGAGCAGAAGAGGCTCGGCCACGCAGGCGTCATAGAATCGTTAAGGTTGGAAAAGACCTCTTGGATCATCGAGTTCAACTACCAACCCAACCCCCCCGGCCTCCTAAACCACGTCCCCAAGGGCCGCATCTGCGTGTTGGCTGAGCCCCCCCGGGGACGGTGACTCCCCCGCTGCTCCGGGCAGCCTGTGCCAAGGCCCGACCGCTCAGGCAGTAAATACACTTTTCCTAATATCCAATCT
>VZTV01001022.1:6927-18398 GCA_013400875.1 Anhinga rufa | reverse complement strand
AGGGGAGGAGAGTTGGGGTGATGGGGTTTCGAATAGGGAAGTAGTTTTCTTGACCCTTCACCTAAGCCAGATGACCTTCGTGTAGGTGAAGAAGGCTGTTTGTTAGTCTGAAAGAAATGTGCATTTTTACAGTTCTGTCTCACCTGTGAGATATGAGAAAGGGATTATTTTCTGATTAATACTATCTGTTTCAAAAGTAGCAAAAAGATACACACTGTTAAATGCAAAGTTGCAGTCTATACTAGTTCCTGAAGTACTTGTTTAGCCATGTACTCTAAATCAAAAACTGACTAAATACTTTGAAAGACTGTACTACTTAATTGTTGGGGATGCTGATAGATAGCACCAGTCTAAAACTTATTTTCCACTTCAGGAGACCTGTAAAACCTGGAAAAAATCTTCTAAACTTTTTCTTCTTCTACTCTACTTAATGCATTATCAGATCTATTCATTTGTCACTTTCCTCTCCCCAAGCTAACATTCCTCATGCTGTTTGTCCTCCTTACTGTACTAGCTTTATGTCAGAAAGCTCTATTTAGAAGCTGATTTTACTGTAGCAAAAAGGTCTTGCGTATGTTCTACTGCATTTTAGCTGACTGGGAAGTTTTTGTTACTGTGCATGTTACCACCAAACCATTGCTTACCAGTGGAAACCCCTGTAGAAGTGTGTGCCATCAGTAAAGGTCGTCTGTGGTGCATGAGCAAAGCTGACGGGCTCTGGCCCTGAGCTGTGATGTGACCTCCTGCAGGAATCTCACCGTGATGGGTAGTCTTGGTGTCAGCTGTTCTTGCAAGCTGTGTCCTCTGGTGCTTGCCACCTTCTCTCAGCCATAAATATAAATGAAGCTGTGATCTGATTTTGTATATAAGAGGTAGCTGGAATGTATTCTGAAATAAGAAAAAAACCTAGCACATTCTAATGAGCAGCAGTCCTGCCCATGCCACTGCAACCTGTGTCAGTCGAAGTACTGTGAAGTGTGTTGTAGACTATAGGCCTGCATCAATGGGAGGTAGATGCAATAAGCTAATAGAAGAGAAGGGAAACATTTAATTTCTGTGTTTGTTTATATAGTTTTTGTGCACTTGTTCATTTATATAATTTCCATACCAGTTGGTGGGTTTTTATTATCATTTTTTATTTAATAGCTACCAGAGGCTTGGAAGCTTCATTATTCTTGTAATCTGCCAGGGCTGGAAAGAAAAGCTTTTTGTCCTATTAGGCTGTTTCAGGCTTCTGTGCAGCCTTTTTTAGTTGCTTTTAAAGATAGGAAGAGCTGTGAGCATCAGACTGCCTGACAGGTGAGGAATAAGCACAACACAGAGATGACTCAAGCTCTGTGTGTATCTGAGCCGTTGCTTGTTTCCATTAGCTTCTGACTGAAGTGACAGTGCTTGAAAGCATGCTCACCCCTTCACTTGACTAGACAAGATGGATAGTCTCTTTCCTCACATGGTGACAGAAATAGTCCTTTCTTTGTCTGAACAGGCATCACAAAATATACTGAAAGCAAAGGTGGTCTCCTTATTTTTCAGAGAGCAATTCTTCAAGTAGATAAGCTTAATAGAGTCTTAATGTTTTTTTGGAGACCCAAAGTAGATTGGGTTGAGGAGTGTTCAGTTTGTGGCGTATACCTGAATATGTTATGCCTCACAAACTGAATATTAATTTGACTGTATTAGAATCCACTGAGTCTCATAAATGCCTGCAGAGAGGTGATGATACAGGAAATACTCTTAAAGCGAATAAGCTGAGCATGATCCTCGTCTCCTTGCTTTCTTGTGCTATTAATAAAGTGATACTGCCTTTGTTACAGAAGATAACCCTCTTCATGTTTTGAAGACAGTTTGTAAAGGGTAAAGCCTGAGATGATTAAACAGTTTGGGGAGTATTGTTCCTATGTCCAAACAATGGATTTCTGTGTTAATATAGAGTAAAAATCACCACTCTTACCTTAATCAAAGATAGTTTTGAAAGTCCGTGTACTATTGAGAATTGACTGTACAGTGTTCTTGTTCAATTTTTTATCATCTGATATTTAAAGCCTAGTTGAAGGCCACTGTGGAGTCATAGGCAGATAAAGATGCTTGAAGCACAGAAGTCTAATGGATACAATTATCATTGTAGTGTTCTTTGCAGCAGTTATTGAGGCTATTCAAAATGTTAATTGGACACTAAGTTTCATCTCTAGAGAAAATGTCTACTAAATGTTTGGGTCACATTTAAAATACACCTGATCCTAAGAGGGTATTAGTTGCTACGCTTCACAGCACATTATACCAAAGCTCTATTATCTGATGAAGGAAATGCAAAAAGATGTGATATACACTGATGCCAACTACCAACTAGAATGTTTGATAGTTTTAATTAGGCACTTAGATTATTTTTTTTTCTTCCATGTAGTTCAGTTTGTGCTGGTAAGCAGGAGGTAAATCAGGGGTGGGGGAAATAAAACTGTTGTCATAGAGGTAAGAAAATAGAGTGCAGTGAAGTTTTTGCATGTGTATATAAATGGGAAAGATGGGATGCTTGTTGCTTAATCCTCTGGCCTCCCATTGACATCTTTATGGCAGAAATTCAATTTATATTCAATGGGTAGTTATGATCTAAAAAGTACAATAAATCCAGAGGACTGTGCAAAGTTTCCTGCATGTGGAAATAAGAGGATTAAACAATTTTAGTACTTTATTTTTTTTGCAGTAATTGAAAAACCATACTGCCTTAAGCAGAAATACTGCTTGCAAAAATAAACAAGACAGGCAATTTCCCTTCAGCATCCAACCTCTTGGAAAAGCCTCTTTTCTTTATAAAAGGCAAGAAGTGCCAGCCAAAATAACTTTCACAAGAAGGGAAGGAGTCACATATGTGGGAGCCATATTTATCTAAGCTCAAGTGATAAAATGTGATTAACTGAGATTGGAGCAACCATCATGTACATTAGAAGACCTTCAAGCAGGAAGCGGGCAATTCTTTTGGCATTTACTTCAGGTGTCTGGTCCCGGGACTACAGCAGGAAGGTAATGTTCCTTTGTAAAATGTTCTACTATTAACGTGTGTAATCGCTCTACCTGCTCCCTGCTGTCTACTCCAAAATGTTACCTCAGAGTCCTAAGACATTAGTACAGCAGAGCTGTACTGAGGTATTTCTGAAGATGCTCCAGAAATTGATTTTTTTAAATTGTTGGTTTTTTTTTTTGTTCCAGTTTATATATGGAAGAAGATTATAAGGACCATGGGGCTGTCAGATTGAAGGTTAGCATCCTTCCTTTCCGCTTGGCACCACCATCCCCCAGTGGGTTGCGGAGCAGAAAGACATAGTCACTGCTGTTGTCTGCTGCCAGCTTGTTTCTCCACAGACCCAAATGGGCAGCCTGCTCACCCCTGAGAACATAATGCTGCTCTGGAGAAAGTCAGTTAACCCACCTTCTGTCAGGTTCATTTCTTTCCCTTGTTTGACACCATGGAGCCACACAATTTTTAATTTATGCATTACAGGAGGGAGGTGTGTAAGGACAGGTAATGCAGCAGGAGACTCCTTTGCCCCTGCTGTAACCACTGTCCATTCATCAGCCATGGAAGGACATTTTTTTTCTGTTCAGAAATGCATTACTCAATCTTTTCTTTGTAAGAGTGAATTCTGTACTTACTGATGTAATCAGTATTTCAGAGGAATGTGAAATATTATTTTTTCCCTTCCCCTTCTTCCCAGTAGAGGACGACTCCTCTGTGTTTAAATCTTTCTTTTCTAATTGCTGTGCTGATTAACCCTGTATTCTGTGGGGCATTTTATCTCAACACTCTGAGAACTGCAGAGATTGGATTTCTTAATTTTTGTGTGATAAATAAAATCTGTCCTAAACAGATAAGTTTATCCTTATTTAAAATATACATGGGGTATTTGTGTATGTGTATATATGTATCTCCAAAGACAGTGGAGGTAAAGGAAGTCTGGTGATTTCCACTGGTCCCATAAACCCCATTTAAACTTGTACAGTAGGTGGTATGATCATATTTTGTGGCTATTTGGTCTGTGGAGTAAAGGATCTCTTTTTTCTCAGTTGAAATATTTCCCCAATCCCTGACACGCACACTCTGATGGGAAAAGGTGGGTATTCTAAGCTGATTGATGGGTAAAGGGAAGGAAAATTATATTAATGTCATGATCTCTCCATGTAGAAGTGAGAAATCCAATGCAAATAAGGAAGGTTTTCGCTGCTTCACTAGTTATTTTGAAGACATTTTCATTTGTGTGTGTGTTTGTATATTTGTATATAAGATACAATACAGTTCATTGGTTATATAGATGCAGTGTTATTTAAAGAGAGTATTTTTTTATTAAGCAGTTGTCCCTCATGCTTACAATATTCTTTCTTTCTTTTTGTTCTCTTACTCTGTTGGTGCTTCCAAGTTTTGTTTGCTGTAAATGTAAAACCCATTGGATGTTATGTCATTCTACTGTCTTGTACAATGCATTAAAAAAATTTGGAGGAAAGAAGTAACATACTTTAAGCTGCTGCATTGTCTTAGGAGACAATCTTGCGGAGCTGGAGGATAATGTTGAGAATCAGTTGAAGAGTAATGTGTATATTGGTTTGCCATGAAGTTTCTATTTACTGCTGGTTATTAAACTACATGACTTGGAGTTTTTATTTTTCTTTCTTTTAGTGGCAGTATCTTTGGACAGTGTTGGCTGAAAGTAACTTCCCTTTAAAGAGGGTGATGCAGGAATAGAAAGTTCCTAGTAATGAGAAAAGAGAAACAAGTTTTTTGGTGGTGGGATGACAGCCAGCTAGCTAGAGAAGGTTGAAGAATTGGGTCAGAAAGCTTGATGCCATCCCGGGGACTGGGCGAAGGGATGTGGCCTCACCACAGTGTATCCCCTTTAACCAAGGGGCCTGATGGGAGCAGAGGAACCTGAGACAGAGCAAGTTTAAAGAAAAAAAAATAATAAAAAAAAGACTCGGCATAACATTGTAGTTGTATCTAGTGGTTAAGAGAGCTCAGGAGAACTCTGCTTGAGCCCTGAAGAGCTTGCCAGGGGACTGGAGAATGTGAGGAAGGGTTAGGCTTTATCAGGTTTGGTTTAGCTAATAGGCCTGAAGAATCCTTTAGGCTAGATTGATAATTACATGGACACCTTAGCACTGCATGTCCCTGAGGAGGGAGCTTGGGCGCAGCACTGGGAGCATGGTCGTGCAGAGCTGAGCAGCAGCCAGGAGAGTGCCTGTGCTGGCTTGGTGGGTGTCTTTGCGATCCAAAAGGACGGGCTCTCACCCTGCCATCGCTGTGACACCGTGGTGCTGGTGCTGTGCTGTTGTCTCCACACAGAATTGGGACTTGCCAATTCACTGTCCTCGAGTCACTGGGACTCATAGTTACCAACATATCTCAGTTAGCTAATTCAAAAACCACTGTGGGCTTTTCTGCACTACAGAACGGTCTTTGTATTAGTAAATACTCTTGCTGCAGAAGAATGATTAACTTTATTTTTCCCTCAGTGCAGTAGAAGCCTTTTCAATGAATAATACAACACGTTTGAAGCTTTGGAGAAAGGTCTTTTGAAGATGAATGATTTTTAATTATGGTGTTTGTGGTGCATAACAGCAGCTATCTGTACTCATCTTTTATTGCAGAGTTATATTTCAGGTGGATCATATGGTGAAATAAGAGTGGGTTTTGTTTTTCTTTTCAAGAGAAAGCATGTAGGAAAAATTAATTCATTTTTGTTTCTGTGAGGTTCCTGAGAACTTCTCAAGTAGAAAGGCATAGTCAAGCGTCCCGTCTGATAGTGTTTGGCACTAGAGACCTTACAGGTCTGTGCAAGAATTCCCAAGTCTGCAGCTTAGGATGAACTGGCCTTCATTGCAGGTCTTGTTCTGGCTGCCAGGACAGCGTTCGTACTAGGAAATACTACTGAAGCAAATGTTGGCTTTGGTGCTTGCCCTGCATTTGTGCATGTTGCTTCTTAGCGTGTCCCCAGCACAGCTGCAGCCTGTGCAGTCTGGCAGTTTTCCAGGTACCCAGGAGCAGCCCAGGCAGCACTGGCCAGCTTGGATGCAGAACTCGGCTCTGGGAGAGGTTGAAATGAGTAGCCCATGTCCCTTGGCCCCTGGGCTGGAGAAGGGCCAGCTGCATGCAGTAGTACAGGTGTAACCCAGGGGCAGGCTTGCACAGTGGAGCAGGTGCGGAGCTTGCTGCCTCCCGGCCGGGGCAGCTGTAGTGCTTCCCCTTCACTGGGCTCGAGGTCTCCAGCCTTCTGCTGGGCTGACTGAACTTGTGAAACCACCAGGAAATGGATCTGACAGAGAATGAATTATATTTGGGGGGCAGTGGCGTTTGTCTGGTGGGTGAATGAGCGAAAAGTTGGAGTGATGGATCTGGTGCAGGGAGAGAGCAAAACCTTGAGGCAGAAGACAAATGTCGACAAGCTGCCTTTGGAGCCTTTTGAAGCATGGTCTAGTCATAGGGATGGATGTAAATGTTGCAGGGGGAGCTTTGGTACACCTTCCAGCCTACAGTTAGGGGAAGTTTGCATTTCTTCTAACAGGCCATTCTGTCAGAGTCCTAAGCAGATTTTTATTCTTTAAAGCCCAGACTTAACTTTTTAAACATTTTTTTTTAAACCTACTTTCTCTAAAGGAGCAGATGGAAGCTGCCCGCAGACTTACCAAGCAGAAGACTTTTGATTGCAGTCCCACATTCTGGCCCACCCTTGGTCTGGGTTTTGCAGGTTTTCAGTCAGGAGAGAGGCATATTCTCAGATGGGTTACAGGGACATTTTTTTTTTCCCCCCTCCTTCAAAACAGATTTCTTGTGCGCTGCCTTTACTGTCCCCACCCCAGCTAACATGAACACTGGTCTCCCTGGGACATGCTGATGAATACCGGACAGCCTGTGCACCGCTTTGAAGATCCTGGCGCCACCTCTTTGTGGCTTTTCCCTGTCTAATAGCCATCTCTTGATGCTGCTCTGGAGGTATTTTGTCCTTGGCAAATGATTTGCAAATCCTTCGCTGCCACTTGTTGATCATTTTGAATTGAGAGCGGATTAATGGTTGTTTCTCTAGTGGCAGTATTGGCCTCTTAATAACAGTTATCCAGCTTTTTTGTGCCTGTCTAAATATCATGTGCTTAGATGACTCCAAAGGAACATATCAGGGTAGTGTGCAAATGTCTAAATATAGCAATAATAATCTCTAGCTTTCTTCTTTTCAATCAGCAGAAGAATTTACGGGATACACTTCCGTTTGTGCGGAGTACACACTGAGATGAGTCTATGTTGACATCTGTTTCAATACTAATTTCTGACATCTCCCTGGTACTTCTGGAAGAGGAGAAATTCTTCTATAAAAATCTCTGAAATTGTCTTCACTCTCTGGTTATAGGTTGGGTTTTTTCCCCTGTTAACGCCAGAGAATGACACAGTTTTCAGCCCCTTTCCAAACTGCCAACTTTCTGCTCCATTGAAGTTACTTCTGGCTCCAATCCCAGTATTTGGGGGGAACAATAGATCCTATTTTAGCCTATACAGATTTAATTGCTGTGAATAAGGTTGACAATTATCTCCTTTTGTGTCTGAGAATCCCACCAGCTGTTTTAGATGCATTTAAATTGCTGCACCATGCTAAACTCACTTGTCACATCAGGATCTATAATGCTAAATTTCAGGCATCTGGTAATCTGTCCTTGGCCTCTATTTTAAAAATAATTTTTGCTGCATTTAATTCCATTTCTTCTACTTGTCCTTCAACCTTGGTTCTCTGTACTGGGTGGCATTATTAATTGTACCAAGGCACTTCTATACAAAAGACACATTTTGAGGATAATGTATTTCAAATGGCAAAAAAACCTATTGAAAGAGAAGTTGGTGGGCTTTTTTCCTTGGGTTTTTCTTTCTCCCTCCACCCCCATAAGCTCAGGCACTGAAGGTGGGAACCATCTGACCACATGCTGACAACCTGCTGTGTAAGTGTCTAGCCTCAGCTTTATTGTCATCGAAGAGGAACAGACATTTCAAGCTAATGTAAACAACTAAAATGGGTCAGATGAATCATGCCCCCAAATGTCCTCTTTCTCTTTGCTTATAAATAAAGTCTGGGTGATTAGCTCAGACTTAGATGTCTGCACTGTAGACATCTGACTAGATCTCACCTCTGGGGACCATGCTTGTAGCAGCAGTCACGTGTAAGTGACTGTAGACACCTAAGAAGATTAAAAGTACTTGGCTTCTTGATGCAGAGCCACTGCAAGGGCCAAGGTGAAGGTGTTCTGGGCTTGACTTCTCCTACCTGAAGGCAAACCTGAGTGGATTTTCCCAAGAAGAGACAGATCAGTATTTGATGTCTGCAGTTACATAGTGCTAAACTGTGGTGCACCATCTCTTTGTCATTGCTAGCTTCCTAGACTCATAAGATACTTCATAACTTTTTTTTTTTCAGAAATGTTAGTTTAAGCAGGACCTCTCCTCCCTATCGTCTGCTATTTCTGCCTCCATATTGTGTCTCCAATCTTCAGGCAATATGTTGATTTGGGGTTAAAAAAAACATAATAATTTCGCTACACAGGTGTCCCTGTGGGGCAGCACACTAGCATGTGAAGGTGGAGGTCACTTACACTGGGAAAGCCAGGAGAGGGGATACTTGTGAAAGTTCACCTTTCATCCTTTGCCTGAAAAGTTGGCTCTGTTGCTGATTTTTTGAAATGTTCACATGTTGAATTCTGCAGGGTTTTCTTTTCAGTCTGCATACAGCTTTGTTTCATGTTTATTTACAATCTTGTCAAGGGGTTAATAAATTCAAACTTCCAGTTTCAGTCACTGCCTTAGTGCATATTTTGCATTTGTGCAACTCTAATTATAATTTCTGAAAACATGTTGTTCCTTGGTGTAGCAGGATGCAGGGACACACTAATACTTCATTATTTCCTGATACATATTTTTACAGATCTTGACACTATTTTAATTTCCCAGTGGTCTGAGAGGAATGGGGAGAATTATGTACAAGTTACAGTAGTCATTTGGTTCTGGTGTTGACTTTGTTCTTGTAGAGACCTCTCTGGGATCGCGAGTGCCTTTGATCATGCCACGCAGGATTCAGCCCATCAGTGCTGCTTAGGTCTGTTTGTGCTGGGCTACCCCAACTGCGGTGGGCCTCTTTGAACACAACTGACTCTCCTTAGTTATAGCTCTTCTTAAAATATTTGATGTTGGCCCTGCCTACCATGTTTGTGCAAAGTATTTGCCAGTCTGTAGGTTTTCTGGTGTGCCTGGATGCATTTGCAAGTGGTGACTTGAATTGAGGTTTTGTAGGAGTCAGTGGTGCTTTTGCCATTGACTTCGAAAGGGGTAAGATTCATAATGGAGGCAGATTTGCAGCACAGGTAGAAGCAATAGTGCTGGAGAAGCAAGACCTGGTAGTAGTTGTGCAGTTGCTTCTGCTCACGTTGAGACCAGAGCTGGGTCCCAGCCCAGAGCCATTCACTGTTTCAGGCTTCACAAGGTGGCAGTGAGCAGGTCCTGCTCTGTGCCGGATCCTATGCACAATCTGGGTAAGGCAGGTCTGTTGCTTTGTGCTTTGCTTCCTCTGCGTTCCCATATGGACATCGTCCTGTACAACCTGCTCTAGGTGACGCTACCAGAGCAGGGGGATTGGACCGGATGACCTCCAGAGGTCCCTTCCAAGCCCAGCTGTTCTGTGATTCTCTGGTATTGCACCTTCCCGAACTGCTCCTTAACCTTGCTGTGCCTCCTCTGCTCTTGGGTGGGGGCACATCTTTTCATCCCACCCCCTCGGCAAGGGCAGCAGGATCCTGACAGGACAATTTGCCCTGAGGTTCAGCCCTGGTACCTACCCAGCCCTCACATCCATGCCATCTGAGGTGCAGTGGGACTGGCTGCAGCACACCCCTAAGACATATTGTGGCATACCATGGTAGCAGGTGGTGTGCAGACCCCAGAGCTTGAGTACCTTCCTTCTGGGTAAAGAGAGCGGATAGGGCTGGAAAGGACACCCTTGCCTCCAAGCCCTGTGCACACAGACACTCATTTGCTCGCTGCTATATGCCTGCTCTCGGGTAGAAATTCTGCATTTGGCTGTGATTCTTCTTTTTACTGGTACTGATTTTACCAGGGTCCCTGTGTCTCCAGATCATCACTGCACTGGATGTTTTGCATCTGTGATGCCTGAACAACTGAGCAAAGATGTTAAGCACTTTGATATTACATGAAAAATAGATGTTTTCAATGACATAATATTTAACTGAACTTTGAATAGCTTGCCAGGGAAATACCTAGTATTTTGTCCAGGGGTGTGCACGTATGTGTATATAAAATATATATAAAGTACTGCAATATTTCTTAATCTTGTTTTGCATCAAATACTGATGATTATTTTTACCTTAAATTTGGGAAAGCTAATTTTGGAGTTGGCTATAACTCCCAAGTAGAATCAATGTACACTGTACAAATGTTTTGGTGGATCATCAAGATCTATCAAGATTAAGGTAGCTGCCATTTTTCTACAACCCTTTTTTTTCAGGCTCAGGATTTCTGATATTTAATTGGCTTGCATTTAGCTTATATTTTAACAGCTTCAAATATGAGGTCTAGGAGAGTAATTTTAATAATAGAAGTAAAAAATTGGGTTTTGAGGCATGTTTCTATGGCAAAGTGTCATAGTAGTGTTTTTTGCATGTGGCCCCTTCCTGCAGATCTGCCATTTAATGTTCTCCCAGTGGAAAAGTGATGGATGTAGAACTTCAGCATCAGGGTGTAGTTTCTCTTTAAACTATTCTTAAATTACCAATGTGGCTTTGAATTAATTTTCTACTCGTAGGTTCTTGGTAATAAAGCCGTGTGTAATGTTTTCTTTTTTCTTTTTTTTTTTTCCTTGTTTTGCATACGTGTGCTTTCATACATATACAGTTTGCTATAATGACTTTTTAAGAATAAATTAGCAGATTGACTTCTTTCAGGTTATAGGGGCTTCACAATACCTGCTGCAGTAGAGAGGTATTGTAAATAAGGCATTAGTGCTTATCAGTGGAAACGTGTACGCTCTCTGTCACACTTGCAAAGATTAGCTTGGGGCTAATTTAAGTTGGCAGCTGTATAAAAGGGATTAGTACCATCACTGTCAAACTCTTGCAGTTAATTTTCACACATGCTAAATATGAGAGATGTTTGGGTTTTTTGTTTGTTTGTTTTGTTTTTTGGTGGTTTTGTTTGTTTGTTTTTAAAGCTTGGACCAGTTTTGCATAAGCCATTTATCTTGATTTCTCTTAACCCTGAGAGAGCTGAGACTGCAGTCTACAGCATCATAGCCTAATGGTGTGGGATTTACTGAAGAACTTTAAACACATAACTTGCTTCGTTGTAAGCATAAGGAGAGCTTTTATTTGCGTATAATTGATATTGTTCTAGGGAAGAAAGGGTTTATTTTGAATGTGTTTTCAAAAGTAGAACTTTGAGAAGGAAA
>VZTV01001021.1:0-12029 GCA_013400875.1 Anhinga rufa | reverse complement strand
CATGATGTTTTACTTTTCAGTAATGGGTACAATTAATATAGCAACACGCCAGCTAGTTTGAGATTAAAAGATATCACTAGCAAATTGTACTTCTCTAACCAGCTTCTTATTCCACCCAAGAAAGCTTGATTTTGCTATATTTAGAAAGAAAGAAAAGCCGCCAGCTTAGGCTGAACAAGGGAGAATGTGCAGATTTGAAGGCAAAGGGGATGGATGTGCTCTGCTTCCAGAGCCACTTCTTGTGACTTCAGCACCCGAGTCTAACTGAACTCAAGGAAGTTAGAAGGTAGCACTCAAGTAACTTCCATTTCCTTTCAAATAAGTAATGTACAGTCTGAGCTTTGTCATCTTTAAACTGTCTGATGTGTTGTCCAAATATAAATCCAGACAGTTTCTGTGCTGCACTGAGCTCCCACTCAAAAGTGAAGCAACAAGTGACATACATCTTTAAAACATGTAGGTGGTTCTGCTTATTCCTCATTCCTCCCTTTCTGCCCCTGCAACGCTCCTCTGATGCTAATTCCTGCATCAAGACTTCATAATCCACCTACGCTGGCAGTGGACAAGAAGAGGCAACGATGACAATCTCGAGGAATTGATACAAGGCTCCCAGGAAATGTAAGCCCTATTGTACTTCATGCACCTTCCAGCCCAGTGCTCTGCCCACCACCCAGGCATCTGGCCTGGCGTTGCTGTTTAAAAACAGCTTATAGGGAGGAAGAGGAACACATCTACTTTTAAGTCCTGCTGAAAGGGGAGATTTTTTNATTATTTTTTTTTGTAAGATACCTTCCATGGAAGAAAACAAAGCCAGAGGCCACAAAGAGTATAATTTTGGATTAACCTGAGTTTCCTGATAAAAGTTACTAACTTGTATTATTTTAGAACCAAGGAGCCACAGAGCAAGATCTCCACTGTACCTGCTTATTGAATTTCTGCTCCTTTTGATATGCCCTTGTTGTAGGAGGAACTGGGTGCATAAGCTAACTCTACAGCATCTACCGCAGCAGAGCATCATCTCTTGCACTACAGCCATAATCACACCTGTTGCAGAGCCACACAAGGCACCTGCAACAAAAACCAGGATGGATAGATTTCTCATTGGAGATGCAGGGAAAAATCTTACTGTCCCTTGCTCCCTGTCATTTCAGGGCTCTGCTCAGAGCTGGGGAAAAAAAACAGTACCTCAGCAGAGTGGTACTAACAGCTGCTGCTACAGCAACCAAAGAACCAAGGAAGCTGCCATGGTGCCAGGGAGCATGAAGAACATAGATTCAGGCAGACTACCTGCCTGCTTGATTAGAGAGCATATATGCTCAACCTCTGTCTATACTGAGAAAAAATGCACCCCAACAAGTAGCAGTCCTCCCTTTGGGGAAAAAAGCAGAAAGGAAGGAAAAGGTGGTATTTGGCAAAAGTAATCAAAAAGGAGATTTTTACCTGCATACAATTCCAATGCAAGAGATACCACACCTCGGCCTTGATGCCTATTGCTTACTGCTAAAGGCAACATGCAAATTTACCCTGTTCCCTAGGCCTGCTAGCAAGCGCTGTCTTGAAGCCAATGTAAACAGCAGAAGGCAAGAGGAAAACCACCTCATTTATTACTCCCAGGATACTAGGCGTATTTGGAGAATCAAGCAACAAGGGGTTCCCCATAGCTGAGAAGCCATTTTGAGGTACATTTACTAGCACTTCTCTCCCAATTCATTTCTTTGGTAGAAGTGGGTGCTTTTATCTGACTCTTCTGTTTCTCTTGTCAGGTCATGGGAAAGTTAAACAGAAGCAATGCAGTAGTACCCTTTCCTGTCCAAAGCCAAAGTCCACCATGTTACAGACCCGGCCACAGGGCTGCAGGGGAGGCTACGGAGAAGAGTCATACTGAACAGGGAGCTTCTTTCCACCCTGCCAGGCTGGATCCACTTCCATGTGGCTTTTTGTTTTAACTTGCTGTCAGCAGATCTGACCTTCCTAATATTTGCTATCTATTTCTTAATTTATTACCAGTGTTAAAAACTAGGGGTTCACCCAATTCTTCCCTAGCCCCAAACCAGCTGCTGACAGAGAGCCCCAGTGCTGCCATGTGCTCTTTCACCCCAGACCAGCTTGCCCTTCTCCACCAGTGTCCTACAGCCAGTTGTACTGTGCAGCTCAGGTGTGTGCGGGGAGTAAGGATAGGGCAGGACAGCCAGGACATCAGCAGTTTCTCACTAACAGTGAGCACAGCAAGGAAAGGGTTTTTAGCCAGATCCCCACAGCAGAATTGCTCACTTGAAGTTAATGAGAGCACACTGCTTAATCACACACCTATAATAATGTAGATTGACTAAAACCACTAAAATGCCCACCCCATTTTTAGGGAGTAGACCCAACCAGCACCTTGTCCCACAAGGCAAAACCCCCTATGCTACGCTTTTCACCATAGCTAAAGAGACACTCCAAAATCATGACACAATCATGTAATCTTAAGCTAATGAACTATCAGCACACAAATCAGGGCTATCATCACACTGGAGTTTAAATATTTACCCCTAGAACCACAAGAAACAGAAGGTCTCTCCTCTGTTTCTCCAGTGAGGAGAAAATTTCAGACTCACAAAAAAAATTCATGTTAAAAGGGAGCTCCAGAGGTCAACTAGAGCTTCCTCTGCTTACATCTGAGCCAGATCATGTTGCCTGGGCCCTTGTCCAGTTCAGCTTTCCCAGTCTCCAGGGATGAAGACTCCACAAAGCCTGCCTGGGTGCCTGTGCCACTGCATGGCCACTCTCATGGAGATTAATTTTTTCCTTATGTGCAGTCACAGTTTTCCTTATTATTCCCTTTGTCATCTAACAGTATATGGCTACTACCTTATGACTGCTTCTGCTTTCCTCTTCACTTCATTTTTAAGAGGGCTTTTTTTTTTTTAAATGCCACACAAAATTTCAAAATCACCTGACATTCAGCTGAGATTTGCAACTCCCAGTCCTTGTTCTGGAATGCTTCCCTACTTGCAGCATTTGTAACTGAATTTCCAGCCTACAGAGCTATTCGTGCCTTAAAATCACCCAGACTTTCTACTCTTACTTCCTGTAAATTCACGTATTTCCTTCTGTGAATTTAGCAAGATCTACTACCTTGTGGACTTTTATTCACTAACTGTCTACACTTCCATCTCCTTATTCCTTCCCTCACCCTCAATAAAGTTGATTTATGCATAGTGAAGTTATTTAGATAATTCAAAGGAGACAACGGGAAACCAAAAGAAACTTCTGAAGCCTTACTAGTAGGTTAGGTTTAGTATTTTTGTTAGTGGTAAACAAAAATATTATGAATTTCACAAAGTAATACCTTTAGTAAAAAGACAAAGCTACTAGTCAAGAATCGATTTTAACAGCCATTACAAGTTCTTCCTTAAAATGAATATTCTAGACCATAAAGCCCAAACTCAGAAAAAAACTGAACACTGCAAGAAACAAAAGGAACAATCAATGGGTGAAAGGACAGGAATGAAGATGCTATGAGAGCAGAGATCTGAAGAGTGAATTATCTTGCTTTCTAAAGAGGCATTTTCACAGGAATTGGTTTGACATTTAGGAAGCAAGACAGCTACTGCTATGGCAATAAGCAATAGCCCCTGCTAAAAAAAAAAGGCAGAGATGGTATAGAAAGACATAAGGATTAAAGCAACTCAAGCTGTGCCCTTTTGTTTCATGGCATGAAATCCACACTTTCTTTTCAAATTGTCACACACTGGTATGAGGTTATCACACTATCACAGCATGGAGACAAAACAAAATTAGATCCACAATCTGTTCTTAGGACATAAGTGAGTGGGTAATAAGTTTCTGCTCTCAGATATGAAATCAGTCATTGTGACTTCATCTACAGGGCAAGCTTTTTCGATTAAGAAACTGAATGGTTCAGTGTACAGCAGAGACCAATAACTTTGAACTGATCCAGTGTGTATCAGTATCATGATAGGATGACAGAAGACGTCTTACAGCTGACTCTTTCAAGATTAGCCCAGAAAGAACAAGGGCATTTTAAATAATAAACTGTCACCTCAGCTTTATTCAAAATACTTCATTATCAAGAAGTTCGTTGTGCCTATACTATACAAATTATCCCTCAAGGGCAGAAAGACAGAGGGACAAAATTGTCCAACAGCCTCAGTGACCCCCAGCAAACAGGTTTTGAAGCTGTTTTAACAGGCTCTGAGGAGAATCTCTTTTAAAAAGGACAAAAGGGCTATGGAGCAAAAGAGAAAAAAAAGGGAAAAAAAAGAAAGGGAAGGTCCCTGCAGACTCAGCTCTCCAGCACGCGCCTGCACTCTGGTGCTTCAGCAGGTGGTTCCCGAGGACAGTACTTACTTCCTGGCAGTACTGGAGAATCCCTTCCTTTGTCCCAATGCAGGTCTTGGTGCCAGAGGGGTCCGATTCCCACTTTCCATTCTGCACATTCATGTGCATGTTGAGTTTCCCGCAGAACATGGCGATTTGAGGCTCTGCCAACAACCCAGCATTTCCATCAGCAGGCACCTGGGAGGGAAAAAAAAAGTTTAAATCACAGAATGGTAGGGGTTGGAAGGGACCTCGAGAGATCATCTTGTCCAACCCCCCTGCGTGAGCAGGCACACCTAGAGCAGGGGGCACAGGACCGCGTCCAGGCAGGGTTTGAATGTCTCCAGGGAAGGAGACTCCACAACCTCTCTGGGCAGCCTGGGCCACTGCTCTGGCACCCTCACAGGAAAGAAGTTTTTCCTCATATTCAGGTGGAACTTCCTGTGTTCCAATTTGTGCCCGTTGCCCCTTGTCCTGTCATTGGGCGCCATTGAAAAGAGTTCGGTCCATCCAAAGCAGGAACAGCTGAAGGAACCTGAACCAAACCTCAAGGTTTACCCAGCCATGGCAGCAAAAGCTGAAATTGTTTGATTTGGGCAGATTTGAGAAACATAAATAAGGTCTCCACAGAAATCCAGAACACAATAGTGTAACATAGAGTTTAAAGCTGTAAACAAGCTTCTCTGGACCCTATAAATGCAGTGGTTGGGGTGCTATCAAAACAGGACTGCTCACAGCAAAGTATTACAGAAAAGCATCTACCCAAACAAGCATTAAAACACCCAGGCTAAAGGCAGGCGGCGGGCAGGGCTCCCCCTCGCTCCCGCAGGCACACTGCCCACGACGCCTGCCCGCCCAGCGCCAGCGGCTGCCTCCCTCCTCCAGCGCCCAAGCGCGGCTGGGGTACTGAGCCCAACACCAGAACTGCCCTCAACTATTTCCGAATTGAATGCAATTCTGGAACATCTGTGAGCTTCTTGCCAGCATTTATAAATCAACTTAACCCTCCACCCCATAAACCTCAATATTGGTTTAAATCCCTGCTGTGGGACCACAGCATTAAGTCAAATCAAGAGCTCTTTCTTTCAGACCTCTGCCCACTGGTGTATCCAACCTCAGAAGGTGTAAGCTGAAAGTACTCGCTTCAGTTTTACCATCCGAGAAACACAACACAAAGATACATTTCCTCTTCAGGTTAGGTTCCTCAAGAAAGAATTCAATGGCTCTCCACTGCCCCTCACGCTCCAAAGGCGAGCCCGTCGCATTTGAGGTACGTCAGAGTATGCAATTAGGTTTAAACATCTATTTTTAACTT
This sequence comes from Anhinga rufa, assembly GCA_013400875.1. Classification (NCBI taxonomy): domain Eukaryota; kingdom Metazoa; phylum Chordata; class Aves; order Suliformes; family Anhingidae; genus Anhinga; species Anhinga rufa. Next base: position 6,391 of record VZTV01001021.1, on the reverse strand, counting down.
CTAATCTTTTAGCTAGAAGGCTTCTCAAAGGGAAAATTAAAAACATTTTAAAAATTCATTAAAAACTAAAGAAACAGAATTACCGTCTTACAAGAGGTATGCAAACCTTGTATCTTAGTTCCGCCACTCTCTGTTTAAACAAACACAAAAAAATTTAATGAATTTTATATGCCTACAGCAATTAAAAAAAAGAAAACAACAACAAAAATCACACCAAGAAACATTGCAGGACTCAACATCTAACTACCCTAACACATTAGCTTAGCACTGGAAGTTAAAATGCCACAATTAAAACAAGTGCTTCATTTTTTGTAGAAAAGGAGAGAACACTTATTTTCCTGCCTTCTTTAAGATGTCAACATGTTACCACAATTGAGCTTAACAGAAAAAAAAAAGGCAGGAACACTTCTACTGGCAGAGATTTCCCTTTACTACCTCAATTTCTGTTCTCCTGTGGAACTTGTAAGGTCTGAACGATTTAACAGTCAGCCATCACTGTCCTTCCACTGGCCAATTAGAGAATTTTCCAATAACTGGGATGACACCTTGCCTGGCTTGCCTTGATCAGTACGAGTATCACATGCTTACTCCTTCTAACACCTTCAGAAACTCCACAAAGCATCTCAAACGTGACACATCCGTAACAAATACTTGCAAAAAATCCACCAAATTAATGATTTTTTTTCCTTTATAGATGCAACACAACCCTATCAAAATTTCAAAAAAATAGAAGCAAGTCATTCCACAGGTGACATGTATGAATGTGAACTCTAGTCACAGTCAGCTCCTCCGACTGGGATCTCTATTAAATTAATAAAGCACATAGCAGTCATGCTGTGACAGATTTTAATTTTTTTTCCACTCAAAATCATAAATTGTAAATTTATGGAGACGTTGCCTTGTGGCTTTATAATAGGGAGCTTTTTGGTATTTTTTTTTGCCTTAGCTAGGAAGACAGCTAAAGTTGGGGTAAAAGAAAAAAAAAGGAGTGGCTGTTTACTCGGAGTGCTATCAATTTAACTCTAACAATATGACAACCTATGACTGTCTATTTAAAATCTCATTCCCTTCAGAAAAGACATGACATCTCCCAGCTTAATGAAATTACCAGCACAAGTCATGATCACATTTAGCTCTCTATATTTTGAGCTGACAGGGTCATACTAATGAACTGCTCAGCATAGCTCTTCATCTTATTGATTAGGACAGCTAAATGTTTCTAATCATAAAGAAATACTGGAGCAATTAACAGACACTGTAAACAGAACTAAAGCATTTAGATTATGATAATGAATAATTCAAATACTCAACTTCCCAAATTGAACTCTGTTCATGTCCTTAAAGCAAGGATAGTAGGTTAATGGATTTGTCTGTTACATCTCCAGCTAAGATGCAACACTAAGCTCTCACATTAAATTTCTGTAAACACCCGGAGGGGAAATAACACCTTTTTAAACAATTTAGATCATGAAAAAAAAAGTCACACATTAAACTATTTAATATCTGAAGCAGAGTGCTTGCTATCACTGTGTTGCCCTGGTGTTTAAACTAAAAGCCTCTCACTTTAGTAATAAGAGGCAATTCTATACATTGCATTTTCAGCATGGCATCTGTGAAACTTGCAGTGACATTGCAAAGTTTTAACAGGAGAAAAGACTAATTGTTGAGACAGCCTTTGTGATATCTCTGTGCTCTTTTGATAAAACATGCCTCTAATCCAAGATTTTTGTCACCTGATATTTCATTTCTGAAGAAAATAAGAAGTTGGTCTGCTACGGAACTTTTTCTGATTGGAAACTTGCAGCTTCCTGCTCGTTGGGAAATTACTCTTGCTGCAAGATCCACAGAAACAGCCAACACTGATGGAGGCTTTTCTGCAGAGATTATGGTCGAAACACAACAGACAGGCCTAGGAGCATTTTTTGATGTGAGTTCAAAGGAGGAGTGCATTACCAGATCTGTCCTTGGCCTTACCTATCCCCAGTTTAGATCTGCTGGGCCTTTTGACACCACCTGAACAAGATATTCCTATTAAGACTGTATGACTAGAAGATTTCCCTTTGCTCCATTTTGCTAGCATATGCTTCACAGCAGCTTTACTTCTATTTTCCCAAGAGTGAACATGTCACAGACATAGTGACTGACAGTGATTCTAACGTTAAAAAAAGGAAAACATATAATTTTTTCAGATCATTGGCCAAAAACCCTGCAGCTACTGCATTAGGCTATATATTGCACTCTACTCTTCTACATATTGTTTTTCCTCTTCAACCATTTGGACTACCACAAAATTCACAGGAAAAAGCCGAGATCCATAAAGCTAAAAATCCATTCTTGGTCCAAAATAATTAGTTATGTTAAATAACAGATAGTTAAGATTAATACTTCTGTTGCCACATCTTCTGGTTTCTTCCCATTTCTCTATGCAGCCTTCCACAGCAAGCCTACATAACATGCAGCCTTTTGTTAATTTTACCAAGCAGAGTGAAGTAGCAGATAAAAACTTGCTAACAAGATGCACCACGCTGCCCCTCCTGCCCATGCCCTGCCACTGAACGCAAGAGCATCCCCCAGGCACCTGCTGAAAAGCATGTCTGGAAGAGACCCGTCCTCGTAGCCTTGATTTTTTGAGGATCTATTTTAAACCAGGACACATTCCTGAATTAAGAACAGTAAGTTAAAGCAATTAATTCAAGAAAGCATTGTTGTCATTTAGTTTTGTATGGCTGATGGATATGAGAGGAGAAAGCCAGAGACACGTGAAGCCTCTCAAGCTCCTTTGGTCTGGACTGGCTAGCACCAGTGGGGGTCTCCCAATGCTTAGTGCCTGGGCCTCCTCTCTAACCTGGGGTCTCTCCTACCTGCACAAACCCCAGAGTTTTATGAACACCTCAGTAGCTCAGTATGTTTTAAAAACTTCATTATGACAAGTAATCCTGAGCTGATAAGGCCTGCATGCCAATTTCCAATCCTGCATTGTAATTCTGCTCATATGTTCAGTGTGGCATCTATTGGTAGAAAAAAGAACCAAACTCAGTAAACCAGGGATAGCCTAACAAAATACTGCATACCATTCCATCTCTTGTGCAAACATCCAGTAGCATTCACTTCCAACATGATCACCTGCACTTCTGACGGCTTTACACAGATCTTCCACCTTCAGCTCTTACGGCAGCCTCTGCCACAGATTTTTGCCTCTCCCCCGACTTAACAGCTCAGAAGACTAAACTTTTCCAGCTGCTGTATTCAATGTACATCTAGGCTACGCTGCCATTTGAAGACTAAGCTTTACCGAACTCCACAACTATATTTTCACTAAGACAGTGCTAGAAAAGCTTTCCAGGGAGTGAAAGGCCTGCTAGAAACTGCTGGTGAGTCTATCCTGGGATCTCCAGGTAAGAGCCTAAAAATGTCACTTATATATTGCGTATCACACAAGAGAAAGAAACAACTTTCTGTTCAGCCCTCTCCCGTACCATCAAGTTTGTCTTGAAGACGTCAAGCTTCACAGCATGTTGGGGAGAAATACAGTTTGGTTTTCTCCCAAGAGACCATATAGTGCTGATGCTTTGCTATCACAGCAAAGCCAAAACCAAAAGATTAAACTTAGCTGAAATAACAACTACTTTCAAGAGAGGTCTCTAGTCTGTGAAAATTACTGGTAACGTAAAGCCTAATGAAATTCTATTGATTTTAAGAGAGACATCCAACAGCAGTTCCATCACAAAGGAGACTGAACAGCAGTATTTCAGGGGGAAAAAAGTAGCACTTCTTTTAAAACACATACACTTAGAAAGGTAAAAAAACAACTCAAAAAAGGCCAGAGAGTGAAGCGAGAGTAAAACCAGATGCGGTGATAAGTGATTTGTCCCACACGTGGTCATAATATTTTAAACACATGAATTCATGAATCACTGGTCACATCAAAGGTATATCCAGCTAAAATAAGTGAGTTGGTGAAGAATTCAATGTATCATTCAAGTTTTCTTCACAGCCAATGGTTTAATTCATTTCCATTCATCCCCTGCCAAGAAGAATTATCTGCATTACAATGCAATTATATAATCTACAGCACCGATCTACACAGATAAGCAGCTTCTATGCAGTAATGCTGAATAACATAAAGTTACAGTCCAGTGTGTTACAATAACGCCTGTAGTGGCAAATCTCTCCTTGACTAATCCTAAAGCTCTTGGGCAGATTAGTCTCCCAAAGAATAACTCATGCGACACAAATTACATTAACAACAACTATTTGCTTTATTAGTATTCTGCAAAAGTAAAAACCTCCAAGCATATTAATGAAACTGTAATCACATATTATTTTGTCTGCTTTGCATATGACCTCAAAGTAGCAGCACATGCTTTTTTTTCCTGCCTCTTGGCAAATCATTAAATAACAGTTAGACCAATTAGCACACCATCTCAAGCTAACTCCGAAAGTTATGCTCGGGTTTTTACAGTATATTCAATTTTCAAAGATCAAATAAAACACTACTCATCACTTTTACAAGACATACGGATCAGAGATCAATTTCTAGAATGGGAAATACCTAAATTTGAAAAATGGCAACTACCAGATTCTGAAAAAAATTACCTCAATTGATTGTACACTATTTAGGGCTCTCCGTAAATACATTAGTCTAGTATGTCACAAGATGTTCAAGCACCAGCCTGACATTTTTGATACAGAAAGCAAAATTATTGAATCGTTAGCCATTTTTTAATTATTAACTTTCAAAAGTGTTATACGGGTACAAGTTCTGAAAGAAAGGATGCATGGCTGCAGTAATGGTCAACGCTGACAACAGGTTCTCCCTTAAAGAGTTTCAGCATTTCGGAAGCCTGTCTTCCAGCCACAAGACTCATTTCACCTTGAGTTGTGTGCATCTTCCTGCACGCTCCTCTGCTACATTTCCTTCTTAGGAGCAGCTAAATGCTGAAGTGCTTAAAATATTATTTGACAGCAAATAAATTTGCAATACCTTTCAAGTATAGGTTTTCAGTATTTTGCCTACTCTCAAAGAGAAAACACAGAAAGAACTCATTCTTTAGGTGGGGATATTAAAAAAAAAAATCTAATCAACACTGAAGACTGAGATCTGAAGACAGCTCCATAAGAGAAAGCCCATTGGGTATATAACTGCTTACCAGATATAACTGCTTGGGATCAGGAAAGAAGAGGGACATAATCCAGCTGTTTTCCCATCAGATAGTGTCAAAGAAATATTTACAAACCTGGTCAAATTAGGACAAAGCAAGGTTAAGTCCTGGCAAAGCCACCTGAATGATGTTGTGTAATTACTGGAGCCCATCTTTGAAAATAGGTGTTTAATGGTATTTTTCTGTTTGTTTTGAGAGGGAAAACAGTCATTCAAAGTACTATTTAATGTCAAAATGTCACCTTAAATACAATGCAGGGGAAAAAAAAAAGATAGCATGCAAGCATTAAAAGACTAAGATGTAGGGAATCTTTTTCTTTCCCATGTTAAGATGTAGCACAGAAATGCCTCTGCTTTCCCTGCTTCTAGCCCTGGTAATTTAACACATCTATTTGAGGAGAGGTGCTAAGGGTCTTTAGTGCATCCGTGCACTCCATGTCCACACGGCATGCTGGATGCCGTTTATACGATTTCTGAGACACTCAAACAGGATTTTGGTAGCACAGTACAGTGGACTGAAAGAAGTTTATCCAATTACAAAATTTTTTTTAAAAAAAAAAAGGAATGCTTTACCTTAACACACACAAAAAAAAACCACAAAGGTGCTTGGAGTTTTTTAGCTCATTACCATTTCATCTTAACATCAAAAGGCCTTTTCCTACCAAACACCATTATTTAAGACAGCAGAGCCCTCTCCTCATCCACTCTGTCATTGCTTTCTGCAGTTACAAAAGTAATTAGTGTATTTGCTAATAGTTCTTCATAATCCCTATTTCAACAAGTGTTGGCTTTGTTCACAACTGAGGTTACACTCAGAAAACGTAGGCTGTGAGATTTTACCCACAAAAGGTTGTCCATCAAGGGACCAAAGCAACACAACTTCAACTCCAGATAGCTCAGCTATTAATTTATAATTAAGGGCTACAACTTAATATGAAAATAAGCATCAGACCTTGTATGTGCTATTATTAAACATCAAAACATCAAAAAACATTCCCAAAGGTCCCTAGAGATGGCTTCTATGATTTAGGTTGTTTTATTCTGCAAGCGCTAACCTGAAGCCACTTTCATAAGCCTTCAAAGTGTATTTAATTTGTATTAATTGCATCATTTGCAATTACTTTTAAGGAGAGGACATTCAATAACAGCCTCCATATCTACAGCTTACTCAAGAACAACAAATGCCCTCCTTATTTTAGGAGATGATTAAAATAATCCCTCTCTGCTTTC
>VZTV01001016.1:2259-17137 GCA_013400875.1 Anhinga rufa | reverse complement strand
TCCCACCCTGTGGGGTTATTTTGGGTCCCACCCCCACCCCAGGAGGGTTATTTTGGGTCCCACTCCCACCCTGGGGGCTTATTTCAGGTCCCACCCCCACCCCAGAGGGGTGTTTTGGGTCCTACTCCCACCTCAGAGGGTTATTTCGGGCCCCACCCGCACCCCAGGAGGGTTATTTGGGGTCCCACCTGCACCCCGGGGCAGTATTTCGGGTCCCTGGGTGCTGCCGGGTTCCCCCCGCCGACAGCCGGGAGCTGCGGGCGCTTCGTGGGCGGGGGGGGGTGACCCCTCGTGCCGCGCCGGACCCTCGCCATCAGCACGGTTTGACGTGGCGGCGGCAGGGGGGGTCTTTGGCGGCGTGTGTTGACGGTTCCCGGTGTGGGAAGCGCTGGGCTTTTCCGGATACGCCAAAACCCAGCCTTGGCGACGTGGCGCAGGGCTCTACAAGGAGTATAAGATGCTCAAGCAGCGGAGCGAGGGGTCGGATCCCGCCCGGCTCAGCCCCTCCAGCCATCCGGCAGCCCAGGAGACCCCAGCCACGGAGCAGGTACCGGAGAAACCCTCCCTTTCGCCTTGGTTTTTCTCTGGGGGGAGCCTCAAACCGCCGAGATTCGCCCTCGCCGCGAGCGCTTTCCGCTTTGTCCTTCGCCTCGGGCAAAGCCCTCTTCACCCCGCCTCTTAACTAAGGGGGTTTCCTCGATATTTGCAGGGAAAAGGGTTTCATTAGCACCGTAAAACGCCCGGGTTTGGCTTCGTGGATGAATAACGCCGCCCCAAACGGAGCGGATAAGGACGCCGTGGGGGTCCGGCGGCACCCAGGCTGATGAAAGCGCTGGCTCGTTTAAAACCAGCCTTTTAACGAGGCAACGGTCGAGCCGACCCCTGCGCTTGGGGTGAAGCGATGATAAACACCCCGGGGCTGCGTTTTTTACCCCAAAACGCGCTTGCCCGCAGCCGAAAGACGCTGCGGCGCCATAACGCCGCGCTTATTTTCCAGCTCCTTTTTCCTCTCGGAGGTATCGGAGCTCGCCTTCGTGATAAGGATTCGCCGGGTTTGGGATTTAAAAGTCTGGATTTAAGAGGTTTGGGGATTTAACGGTTGGGATTTAATGGTTCGTGGCGTCGTTACAGGTGCCGGACTCCGGTTGTTGGGGAGCGCACTTGAACCGGCAACCGAAAACCCCCGGGCTGAGTCGCTGCGGCCGCGCTGTGCCGAAAGCCTCGGTGCAGTACTACGGGATGAAGCTGAAATCCAACCTGGGAGCTGCCGGGAAGGTCGGGGCTGGCCGGGGATCGGTGCTGTGGCGTGAAACTTCTTTTATTCGTCTTTTATTCCCCGCTCTGGCCGCCTCAAAATGGCGGATGGAGCCCCCCCCTGCCCCGAAATGGCGGCTGCCAGCTGCCGGAGCCCCCCTCTCGTAGCAGAGGCGGGGAGCTGGGCGCGGGGAGCACCCACAACGGCCGGCGAAGGTCCCGATTGATTCGGAAGCGCGGTTCGGAGTTTCGGAGGACGGTCTGACCGCCGGCTGTCCTTCTCCCCGTCCGCAGGAGCCACCCCTGACCCCACGGAGGACCCCGATTCCCAAGAAGAGCCCGGCTCTCCCCAAACTTCAGGCGGATTTGGAGAGCGGTGACAAAGCCGCGGCGCCGGCGGAGGCTTCGCGGAGCGAGGGAGGCGAGCCGGGAGATCTCTTCCTTCCTCCCTCGGTGTCAGGAATTGCCCCCGTCATCCTCGCTGCGGGGTTGAAGCCCCCGCTGCCGCTGAATAAATTCCAGCGGCTGAAGCGGACGGTGACGCAGAGACTGGGCTCGCTGGATCCCGCCTGGCTGCGGCGGTGCCAGGGGACGCCCGGGGACGAAGGGACGCCGCCGGATGCCGGGAGAGAGGTCGGATGGACCCTTCCGGAGCGGGAGGAGGGCGGTGGGGAACCGTCGGTGGGAGATTCCGGGAGGAAAAGGCCACGCGGAGACGGTGGAGACGGCACGGCAGCTCCCGTGAAGCTCAGACGGCGCCGCCGAGACTCATCCGAGGGAGCGTTTGGCGCTGCCGGCGGGCTGAAGCAGCGCGAGGAGGAGGAGGAGGAGGAGGAAAAGCACGCGGCAGCCCAAAAGGAGCGCGAAAAGGTGTCGGATCCCTTGGAAAACCTCCTGGGGGAGTTGGAGGAGGAGGAGGAGAAGCCCAGATCCGCCCGCAGAGCCGTCGCAGCCGGGTAGGTCCTGCCGGCGGCGCCGCCGGTCGCCCTGCCGCCGCTTCGCCTGCCTCGGCGTAGCTTCGGGCTCCCGGTGAGGGAGTTGCCGGAGCCCTTCGTGTCCCGGCCCTCGGCGGCGTTTCCTCTTGGAAACGAACCCGGTGACCGAAGTGAACCGAACACGGGCTGCGGCGATGCCTCGCGGCGCTCGAAAACACCGGAACGTGGTTGGAAAAGGACGCTGGAGGAGCCGAGGGGGCTTTTTCCTATCGGTTTCTATAAATAACGAGCTGCTTTTTCCCTAATTCCTCCTCCTTTGCATTAAGCTGAGAATTCTGGGGGGGGGAAGGAATAAGTTTTGGGGTTTTTTTAGCCTGATTTTCTTATATAATTACGCCTCGCGTGCTTTTTCGCTCCCCCCGCCAGCCCTGAGTGCCTGCATCGCCTTCGGTCACGTTCAAGGGGGGAAAGATTCAGAGATTATTTCCCTCAAAGCCGTTTGGAGGGGCCCTGCCCCTCGGTCGGTGGCGGGGGGGGACAGGACGGGGGCCGGGGGGAGCTCTCTCCGACCTCTCTTCCCTCAGAGCACCGCCGCAGAGAGGCGGCAACTTCGTCAGGCTTAACCTGAAGAAGAAATCTCACGTCCGAGGTTACGCCCTGCGGGGAAATCGCCTTCGCAAGCAGGTAACGGCCGGCGCCGCTGAGATCTCTCTGGTTCTTTTCTTTTTTTTTTATTCTATACTTTTATTTTTAATAAAAGATATCAAAATAACCGGGAACGGTTCCGCTTCGCAGGTGCGGAAGCAGAAGTGGCGGAAAAAAGCGGAGCGGTTTGGCGGCGGATCCACCGACCGAAGCTCGGACGTCTGCTTCAGGTGCGGCGGGACGGGACACTGGGCATCGGCGTGCCGGGGCCGAGGTAAGGACTCCGAGCGCCGGGTTACGGAGGTTTTGGTAAAGCCGTGAGCCGCCTTCGGATCCAGCGGTGCCGGAGCAGAGGATGGGGCTTTCCCCACCTCCCTGCGGCTTCTCTCCGCCGCCGGCTTAGACGATAACTTGTGAGAAGACGAGGCGGTTTCTTTGCGGCGGATTGAAATAGGGATGGGACCCGCTTCTCGCCTGCAGAGGCGGCTGCCGGCCCGCCGCCGGAGGAGAGCGGCCACGCCGATGAGGAGGAGGAGGCTCCCCTGCCCACGCTGGAAGAAGTAGCTCGCAGGACCAACACCGTCTGCCGAGAGCTCTCCGGTGAGGCCCCCGTGGCTTGCCGCGCCGCCGGCTTGCCTCGCTCTCCGCTGACACGCTGTGGCTGGCTCCGGGATGAACTCCCGGAGACGTGGAATCGTTTCCTTTTCCCCACCTCCCCGTGGGAAGTTTTATATTTGGGTTCCCCCGGAGGGTTCACCTGGGACGCGACGGGGGTTTCGGCAGCCTGGGTTTGTGCTGGGATGCGTCTCCGCCGGCCTAAAACACCGGCGGGCTCTCGCCGCGCGTCCCGACTGCCGCCTCCATCCCCGGCAGAGAGCGGAGGCAGCGACCGGGAAAAATCCGAGGTGATTTTAGAAGCGATGACTTCCCTGGACGTGCGGAGGCCGGCGTACGAGCCGCCCGCTCCCCCCGCGCCCGTGGAGCCCCTCTACGGCCCGGGGCCGGAGGGGAAGGTGCGAGGTACGCTCCGAGCGGGGCCGGGTGGGCTCGGCTCCTCTGCTTCCCACCTAATCCCGTGTCCTTCCCGCCGCAGAGACCCCGGCGGAGGTGTTTGAGGCTCTGAAGGCGCTGGGCTACAGCTCCTTCCGCCCGGGCCAGGAGGTGGCCGTCATGAGGATCCTCTCAGGTGGGTTTGTTTGCCCCACAACCTCCCTTCCTCCGCGGGGTCTGGGCTCCCCGTGATCCCCTCCCGTGCCGGGTGGGCGGATTATCCCCGCTCCGAGCCCCCAACCCCTCCTTCCGCCAGGTCTGTCCACGCTGGTGGTGTTATCGACGGGGATGGGGAAGTCCCTCTGCTACCAGCTCCCCGCTTACCTCTACCACAAGCGCTCCAAGTGCATCACCTTGGTCATTTCCCCGCTGGTGTCCCTGATGGATGACCAGGTACCGCGCGGCTATCCCAGTTTTCCCACCCCAACCCCCTGCGGGGACGGTGCCGGGTGCGCGGCGCTGTGGTTAAAGGCTCGCCTGCACCCGAAACGGGGAGGTGGGTGTCTCTAAGAGGGATCCCCTCCCCGCTCCCCAAATCACCGGAGGCCGGGTGACGGGCTACGCTTCCAGGTCTCGGGGCTGCCGCCGTGCCTGAAGGCCGTCTGCATCCACTCCAACATGAGCAAATCCCAGCGGGAAGCGGTGATGGAGAAGGTGAGAGAGTGAGAGCTCCGAAATTGAGCCGTGCACGCGGGTTGTCCCGGCACTACCGTGCAGCCGCGCGAGGCCGGTGCCGGGGACGTTCCCCTCGGGGAGTGGATAAAGCACCCCTTCACAGGATCCCAGCGCGGTGGGGGCTGGCAGGGCCCTCCGGAGCTCCCCCCGTCCAGCCCCCCTGCGTGAGCAGCACCCCCAGAGCAGGGGGCACAGGACCGCGTCCAGGCGGGGTGGGAATGGCTCCAGGGAAGGAGACTCCACAGCCTCTCTGGGCAGCCTGGGCCGCTGCTCTGGCACCCGCACAGCAAAGGGGTTTGGCCTCAGATTTCAGTGGAACTTCCCGTGTTCCAGCTTGTGCCCGGTGCCCCTTGTCCTGTCGTCGGGCACCGCTGAGAAGAGCCCAGTCCCGCCCTCCTGACACCCGCCCTTCAGACACTGATAAGCCCTGAGGAGATCCCCCTCAGCCTTCTCTTCTCCAGGCTGAACAAGCCCAGGTCTCTCAGCCTTTCCTCACCAGGGAGATGCTCCATCCCCTGAGCATCCTTGTGGCTCTGCGCTGGCCTTGCTCCAGCAGCTCCCTGTCCTTCTGGCACTGGGGGCCCAGCACTGGACACAGCACCCCAGCTGCGGCCTCCCCAGGGCAGAGCAGAGGGGCAGGATGGCCTCCCTCGCCCTGCTGCCCACACTCCTGTCCATGCAGCCCAGGACACCGCTGCCCTTCTTGGCCCCGAGGGCCCAGCGCTGGCTCAGGGGCACTGGCTGCCCACCAGCACTGCCAGGGCCTTCTCAGCAGAGCCGCTTCCCAGCAGGGCAGCCCCAGCCTGTGCTGGTGCCGGGGGCTGTTCCTCCCCAGGGGCAGCACCTTGCCCTTGCTCCTGGTGAATCCCATGAGGTTCCCTCGGCCCAGCTCTCCAGCCTGCCCAGGGCTCGCTGGATGGCAGCACAGCCTTCTGGCGTATCAGCCGCTCCTCCCAGCTCGGTGCCATCGGCGAACTTGCTGAGGCTGCCCTCCATCCCTTCATCCAGGTCACTGATGGATGTGTTGAGCAGGACTGGACCCAGTACAGACCCTGGGGGACTCCACTGGTCCCCGGCCTCCAGCCAGACCCTGCCCCGTTGATGACAGCTCTCTGGGCTCTGTTGTTGACCCCGTTCTCCATCCCCTCACTCCCCACTCATCCCACCCACGCTTAGCTTGTCCATGAGGGCGTTACGGGAGACGGGAACGCCGTGCTGAGGTCTCGAGTGCCGCTCTCAGTGCTCCCGGCTCCGGTGTGCCCGCTGCAGGTGAGGCAGGGCGAGGTACAGGTGCTGCTGCTCTCCCCCGAAGCCCTGGTCGGCGGGAACGGATTCGGATCCGGCTGCCTGCCCTCCGCCGATCGCCTGCCGGCCGTGGCCTTCGCCTGCATCGACGAAGCTCACTGCGTCTCCGAGTGGTCGCACAATTTCCGCCCCTGCTACCTGCGGCTCTGCCAGGTGCGAGGGAGGGAAACGCAACCCATCAGGGCGACGTCGGGCCTCCTGCTAATTTATCTTTGCTTTCCCCGCTCCGTTTTCTCGGCAGGTTCTCCGGGATCGCCTGGGCGTGCGCTGCTTCCTGGGGCTGACGGCCACCGCCACCCTCGCCACGGCGCGGGACGTGGCCCAACACCTCGGCATCCCGGCGGAGGAAGGGATAGCGATTCGCTCTGCCGCCGTACCCGCAAACCTGCGCCTCTCCGTCTCGATGGAGCGCGACAGGGACGAGGTAGGGGCGAGGACGGCGTCTATGAAGAAATGGGATTTGGTGCTGTGACGCCGGATCCGGGGGCGCGTCGTGACCCTCGCCCCCTTCTCTGCCCGCAGGCCCTCGTCTCCCTGCTGCGGGGCGAGCGTTTCGGGCGCTTGGACTCCGTCATCGTCTACTGCACGCGGCGGGAGGAGACGGCTCGCGTGGCGGCACTCATCCGCACCTGCCTCCAAGGAATACCGCTCGGGGAACCCTCCGGAGCCGCGGAGCCGGAGCGGGACGCTGCCGAAAGGAAGAGAGGGAAGGGTAGGCGGCAAACGGCATCGCCCTCCGAAAGGAACGCGAGCCCGGAACGTCCCGTCCAGCGAATCCACGCTGGGACGGAGGATTCCCTAGGGAACACGTTGCGCTTGCGGGGCTCCCCACGGCTTGTTTCTGGCTCTGGCGGCCCTGGCGGCAGCGAAGCGTTCGCCTTCCCCCGCCTGCTTTAAAGCCGGGCTGTTGATTTTAATACCGACGGACGCTTCGTAGCTGTCGTTAATCGAGGCTCACCGCTGGCTTTAGTCCGCGGGGGAGCTTTCGTCGTACGGCGGGGGTTTTCTTTCCCCGATAACGACTTGGAATCTTTTATATATTTTTTTTTCCCCCCCCCTTCAAAACCCGCAACGGTGGATCCGCGGCCGCGCTCCGCCTGGCGAGCGCCGGAAGCGTTTGGCCCCGGCGATCCTCTCCCTCGCCCGCTTTGTTTGCCGAAGCCGGCCCAGCTCGTGTCATCCCGGGTTATTTTTTTCCAAACCAGCCGGGGCTTGACGACTTCTGGCCGCTAACGAGGAGCGGCGCAGCCCTGCTCCGGCCTCCAGCGCCCCGTCCCTGGGGCTGATTTCTGCCCAGGCAGGCTTTCCCGCCGTTTACCGCTCGTTTCCATCCCCGATTCTAATTAACTGCGCTTCCCCCGATTAAAAATCACCAATTAAATACCACTAAAGCTTCTCTCCCCGCTTTCTTTCAGCAAAGAAAAGCGTCCGCCCCCCGCTGAAGTGGATTGCGGACGCTTACCACGCCGGCCTCTCCGCCGCCGAACGCCGCCGTGTCCAGAACAGCTTCATGAGCGGTCGGTTACGCGTGGTGGTGGCCACGGTGGCTTTCGGCATGGGGCTGGATAAATCGGACGTCCGCGGCGTCGTGCATTACAACATGCCCAAGAATTTCGAGAGTTACGTGCAGGAGATCGGCCGGGCGGGACGAGACGGTGAGCCGGCTCACTGCCATCTCTTCTTGGACCCAGAGGTAGGTCTTGCCGGCGGGGTGGTGGCATTTTCCCCTAAATTTGGGTGGGTTTCCCCTAAATTTGGGTGGGTTTCCCCTAAATTTTGGAGGTTTTCCCCAGGGTGGAGATCTCCACGAGCTGCGGCGCCACATCTATGGCGACACGGTGGATTTTTTCACCGTTAAGAAGCTGGTGCAGAAGGTTTTCTCTCCCTGCAAGTGCCTGGAAGTGCATCGGAAACACCAGGACGCCGTCAAGGTGAGGAAGGGACCGAGACCCTCGCTCCCGTGGCCTTCCCAGCTTCTTGACTCGTTAAATAACGAGCTTAACGTGGTTGAAAAATTGTTGGGTGGCCGCGTCGGGGGAGCTGAATCGGTCGGGGGAGACCTGGGGAACACCGGATCTGGGCAGGAGCGCGGTTGGGATGTCCCAAAAGGAAGGCAGGAACCTGCGTGACGCCTCCCTCGCAGGGCGGGGAGGTGGAGGACGCTGAAATGGCCGAGCTTTTGGAGGAGGAGGAGGAGGAGGATGGCGGCGCGCCGAAGCAGAGCGGGCAGCGGGTGTGCTACAAGCACGAGCGAGCCATCCCCATCCAACAAACCGTGGAGGCTTTGGACATACGGGAGGAAGGTGAGGGGGTGGAATCGGCCTCGAGCGAGGCCGAAGGGGATCGGGATCCCTCGGCAGCTCCCCCGCTCTCCTCCCTCGCAGGTATCGAGACCCTCCTGTGCTACCTGGAGCTGCACCCGCAGCGCTGGCTGGAGCTGCTGCCTCCCACCTACTCCTCCTGCCGCCTGCTGTGCTACGGGGGACCCCGGCAGCTCCGGGCTGCGGCACGGAGGTGAGAACCGCGCCGCCGGGCACCGGCGCGAACGCCACGGCCTTCCCCGTGCCGCGGGAGAGCCCCTGCGGCGTGGTCCGTGCCGGGTGGGAGCCGCTCCGTAACCCCGGGGTCTGCTGGGAGGTGAAAAGCGGACTCCGAACCGCAGCGGCAGTGGGTTTCTGGCATCTCCTGCCCTCAGCTCTCCCCCCGTCGCCGTCTTCCTGGCCCGGGAGCGCCTGGCAGGGAGGGACCACGACCACGCCAGCTCCGTGGAGTTCGACGTGGTCTCGCTGAGCGACTCCATGGGTTGGGAAGTGGCCTTGGTGAAACGCGCCCTGCGCCAGCTCCAGTGGGATCCGCGCTTACGGCAAGGTACCCGACATCCCCTCGTAGTTTTGAGGGGACGGGGGGGGACCCTTCCTGCGCCGGCGGGTGCCAGGTCGAGCAGCTTTCGGTGCCTTCAGACGGTCGCGGTGAGGGGAAAAGCGGGATCCTGGTGGAGTTTGGAGATTTGTCCTTCCACCTACGCGCCTACGGCGACCTCACCGACCCGGAGCTGGACTCCGTCTGCGACTTCCTCCACCGAAGGGTGGTAGCCAGGGAAAAGACGGCTCTCGGCCAGCTCCGCGCCTGCTTCCAGGCCTTCCGGAGGTGAGCGCGGGTGGAAGAGACCACCCAACCCCTGCAGCCCCCTCTGCAGGGTGCCCTCCCTCCCAGTTTGAGGCCCGGTTTTGATACTGGGAAGGGAGGAGGTTGACGCTGGCGCGCAGCGTGGCCTTCCAGACCTGCGGCCCTCACCCTGCGGGCGAGGAAGAGGAGAGGAGCTCCTGCCTGAAGGCTCTGCTCAGCGACTACTTCGAGAAGGAGCCTGGGGGTGAGCAGGCTGAGCGCAGCTGCGAGGAGGAGGAGGAGGAGGAGGAGGAGGAAGACCTCGGCGATGCTAAAGTGAGCAAATCCACTTTTACTGGGAGCTGCTTCGGCCTCCGACCGTCGGCCGGTATTTCTGACACGCGGTTTAGGCGAAACCGGGGCTGGGTTTGCGGTGAGGAAGAGGATGGATGCGACGCCCGCCCGCCCCACCGCCCTGCCCTTTCCTTCGCAGCTGCGGGAGTGGGAGAGCCAGATCCGCGCCGACATCCGCCATTTCCTCGCCATCCGCCAGGACGAGAAGTTCTCCGGCAGAGCCGTCGCCAGGATCTTTCACGGCATCGGTAGGAGAAGATTTGGGGGGGGTGACGGGTGCCGAACGGGGTTTATTCCACCCTGCCTCGGGCGCTCGCCCCTCCTCACCGGGGGTTTCACTCCCCGCAGGCAGCCCGTGTTTCCCCGCTCAAATTTACGGCCGCGATCGCCGGTTCTGGAGGAAATATCTCGCCTTCGACTTCCACCGCCTCGCCCGCCTGGCCGCCGAGGAGATCCTGGCCAGCAGGTGAGGGCGGGAGGCGAAATGGCCGAGGGCCGGCGGCGCCACGTTGGGACATCACCGGGACCCCCGGGGCTTGAGTCACCCCCTCCCCGCCGGTTCTTTTTCACCCTGAGAAGGACTGTCATGGGCTAAACGTTGCCTCCGGCGGCGCTGCCGGTCCTGCCTCCGGCGGCGCTGCCGGCGCTGAGCCTTTCCCCGTGCCGGCAGGGCTTTTTATCTGGATCTTATGAAGGAATTAATAAAGGCCGCCGACCTTCACCCCCACCTCACCTCTGCCTCCGCTTTGCCTGCGCCCCGGGGAGCGAATCGGCTGTGGGTGACCCCTCCACCGTCACGGGAGGGGTTGTCACTATGCTGACGTCGAGGTGTTGCCACTACGGCAGCACCGGGGCGGGGGTCTGTGCCGTGGTGTGATGCACAGAGGGCTGTTGCTGGCGATGGGGGGGGTCCGTCACCGTAACAGCAGGGGGGTTGTCACTGTGGCGATGGGGAGGTCCGGCGCCGTGGCGATGCCGGGGGTAGGATGGGCATTGCCGCGGCGATAAGGGGGTCATCACGGCGTCGCCGCGACCGTTCCACCGGCCTGGCTCTGCCCTCGCCGCACCCGGCGCCACCGCGGCTCTGGCACCCTGCCGGCACCCTGCTCGCGCCGCCCCAGCGAGCAGCCACAACAGCCGGCCCCGGCGCTACCCTCCTCCTTTCCAGTTCAACTTGGGTGCTCTTCCCCCGGCACGCAGCTCTCGGCGGGGTCCCGGGAAAGGATGAAGCCCTTCCTCCTGCCGAAACCGGTGTGCTTTTCACCACCGGCACCATCCCGGTAGGGTTGTGCTGGGGGAAACTGGTTTCCAACCGGAGAACTTCACGCCCCACTTTCCTCCTGGCACTGGGTTCCCGCCGGTCGCACCGTCTCTCTCCCCGGCGCGGCGGCCGCCCTTCGGGCAGGTCACGCCGCAGCGGCACCCGGCGGCGCTGCCAAAACCTTTTTAAACATTAACGGGTGGTGCCGGTGCCATCCCCGAGGGCCGCCGGCGCCACGCACCCCCCTCCATCCCTCCTCCTCCTCCTGCGCCAGCTCTAAGGAAACCCCGGCTGGCGGCACAGGCGCTAAAAGCCGGGGGTTGGCTGTTGTGCCGGAGTTTTCCTCCTCATCCTCTTCCCTTTAGGTTTTCCCAGCGGCGTGCCGGAGCCGGTGAGGGCGCGCCGGCAGCCGGCGCATCGGGGAAAGGCCGGCGGCGAACCTCCCAGCTCCCCCTCACCAGCGCGTCTCGCGGTAAGCGCCGCTGGCACGACCCAGGGGAGCCGGTGGGCTCGGCGTACGCCCGGGGAGCGGGTCGGCACCCTCGCCCCGCAGCGGGACCCTCTCCCCGCCGCTCAGGGCGCTCCCCGACCGCCGCAGCCCCCGCGCCATGCCCCTGCCCTGGGCTCTGCTGCTGCTCGGCGAGGTCCTGGCGCAGGATGCGGCCGCTCAGGGCTGCCTCCTCCCGCCGGCCGGTGAGTCCCAACCTTTTCGCCTTTCCTCGCCCGGTTGGGAGCACCCACGAGGTGGGACGAAGCCTCGCCGGGACGCCCCGCTGACGGGCTGACCCCCTTATTTGGCAGCTTATAACGCGGCGCTGGGGCGCCCGGCCAGCCAGTCCTCCGTCTTCCCCAACATCAGCATCGCCGCCAATGCGGTGGACGGGAACCGCGACGGTGTCTGGCACCACGGCTCCTGCTCCCGCACGCTGACGGAGCGGGAGCCGTGGTGGAGCGTGGACCTGGGCGGCCGCCGCGCCGTGGCGGCCGTGGTGGTGAAGAACCGGCAGGACTGCTGCTGGCACCGCCTGCGCGGGGCACAGGTCCACGTCGGCGACGCGCCGGCCGAGCGCGGCAGGGACAACCCCATGTGAGCCAAACCAAACCGGGGGGGTTTTGGGGAGGGGTGGGTGCATCGCCGCGCCGGCAACGTCCCCTGAACCCCGTTCCTTCCTCCCCGGCAGCTGCGGCGTCATCACGGACGCCAGCCCCGGCTCGCTCAGCACCGTCTGCTGCCACGGGCTGCCCGGGCGCCACGTCTCCATCCTCATCCCCGGCCGGGCGGACGCGCTGGTGCTGTGCGAGGTGGAGGTGGTGCTGCAGGGCTGCCTCCCCCTGCCCGGAGGTGAGGGGCTCGCGGCGTTGGGGCCGGCAGGGCGGCAACCGGAGCCGGCAGCCTCGTGCCACGCTCCCTCCGGTAATTCCAGCTCCCAACGTGGCTCGGGGCCGCGCCGTCGCCCAGTCGTCCACGTTGAACGCCATCAGCCTGGCCGCCAACGCCGTGGATGGGAGCGGCGACGCCGATTGGGAGCGGGGCTCCTGCGCCCACACCGAGAAGGAGCCGGAGCCGTGGTGGCGCGTGGATCTGGGCCGTCGGCACGCCGTCTACGCCGTCGCCGTCACCAACCGTCGCGACTGCTGCTGGGAGAGCCTCCTCGGCGCCCAGGTCCACGTCGGGGACTCCCTGGCCGACCATGGCAAGCGCAACCCCGTGTGAGTGGTGCGCCCGGTGCGCTCCCCGACCCCGGCACGGCGCTCTCCCGCCGGCCGGAGCCGCGACGGTTCCCTCCCGGCAGCTGCGGGACCATCTTGGACACCGGCCCCGGCTCCACCAGCACCGTCTGCTGCAACGGGCTGCCGGGGCGCTACGTCACCGTCATCATCCCCGGCCGGGAGGATTTCCTCGTCCTGTGCGAAGTGGAGGTGACAGCGCAGAGTTGCGTCCCCCCGCCCGGCGGTAAGGACCAAAAGACCCTCGCCGGGAGGGAGCCGGCACGTGCCGGGTGGCCACCGGGAAGCGCCGACCTCCCCGAGCCCTCTTAGGGGGGAAACGGGGAGCGTGGGGGTCCCAGGGGTGCCGGGACGCGGCGTCGGGGTGCCGGAGGGACGGGGGGAGGACAGTCCCCGGCTCTGTGCCCGACCGCGGGTCCCAGCGCCTGGAGCCGGCGTCACCATCCCCGTGGCGTCCCCCAGCCCCGAACCTGGCCCTGCGGCGCCCGGCGGCGCAGTCCTCCACCGCCGGCCGTGCCGGCGGCGCCATCAACGCCGTGGACGGGAACTGGGACGGTAACTGGCGGCACGGCTCCTGCTCTCAAACCGAGAGGGAGCCGGAGCCGTGGTGGACAGTGGATCTGGGCCGGCGCCACGCCGTGGCGGCCGTGGTGGTGAGGAACCGCCTGGACTGCTGCTGGCACCGCCTGAAGGGCGCCCGCGTCCACGTCGGGGACTCCCTCGCCGGCCACGGCACCGATAACCCAGTGTGAGTGCCGCCGTGCCAGCCCTGCGGCGCGCGGCTGCTTCGGCGCTCGCCTGCCCTCACCCCCGTCCCCGTCCCCGCAGCTGCGGCACCATCACGGACACCGGCCCCGGCTCCACCAGCACCGTCTGCTGCCGCGGGCTGCGCGGTCGCTACGTCACCGTCGCCGTCGCCGGCCGGGAGGAGCGGTTGAGCCTGTGCGAGGTGGAGGTGGTGGAGCAGGGCTGTGCCGCGCCGCCCGCCGGTGAGCGTGGGCCGGGGGGCGGCACCGGGAGGGGGTTTCTGGGGACGCGGCACCACCGGCCCGCTTGTCCCCGCAGCCCAGAACGTGGCCCTGGGCCGCCCGGCCGCCCAGTCCTCCGTGCTGGACGCCGGCAGCGGCGCTGCCAACGCCGTCGATGGCAACCGGGACGGCGACTGGGAGCGGGGCTCCTGCGCCCACACCGAGAAGGAGCCGGAGCCGTGGTGGCGCGTGGATCTGGGCCGTCGGCACGCCGTCTACGCCGTGGTGGTGAAGAACCGCCACGACTGTTGCTGGGAGAGCCTGAAGGGCGCCGAGGTCCGCGTCGGTGACTCCCTGACCGACCGCGGCCGGCGCAACCCCGTGTGAGCCGCAGACCCGTCACCGCCGCTGGCGGTTCCTCCTCCTCCTCCTCCCTCTCCCGGCATCTCCTGAACCCCGTTCCTTCCTCCCCGGCAGCTGCGGCGTCATCACCGACGCCGGCCCCGGTTCGCTCAGCACGGTCTGCTGCCACGGGCTTCGCGGGCGCTACGTCTCCATCCTCATCCCCGGCCGGGAAGAGGCGCTGGTGCTGTGCGAGGTGGAGGTGATCCGGCAAGGCTGCGCGCCGCTGCCCGGAGGTGAGCCGCCGGCAAAGCCCCCACCGCGGCGCCCCGCGGCGCCCCGGCACCCACCCCCGTGGTCTTTGCAGCCCCCAACGTGGCGCGGGAGCAACGGGCGACGCAGTCCTCCACCTCCAACGATTCCGGCTTCGCCGGCAAGGCGGTGGACGGGAACCGCGACGGCGTCTGGCACCACGGCTCCTGCAGCCACACCCGGCGCGAGCGGGAGCCGTGGTGGAGCGTGGACCTGGGCAGCCGCCGCGCCGTGGCGGCCGTGGTGGTGAAGAACCGGCAGGACTGCTGCTGGCACCGCCTGCGCGGGGCACAGGTCCACGTCGGCGACGCGCCGGCCGAGCGCGGCAGGGACAATCCCATGTGAGCCAAACCGAACCGGGGGGGTTTTGGGGAGGGGTGGGTGCATCGCCGCGCCGGCAACGTCCCCTGAACCCCGTTCCTTCCTCCCCGGCAGCTGCGGCGTCATCACGGACGCCGGCCCCGGCTCGCTCAGCACCGTCTGCTGCCACGGGCTGCCCGGGCGCCACGTCACCGTCGCCATCCCCGGCCGCGAGGAGCAGCTGGCTCTCTGCGAGGTCGAGGTTTACACCGTCTTCCCCGACCTCTGAGGGGGTTTTGGTGTTGGTGGGGGGGACACGGCAGCGCCGCGGTACCGCGTGTCCCCCCTCCCCGGGCCAAGGGGAGACCCAAAGCCACCCCAGGACGCCGGGATCTCCCTTCCCCTGGCACCCTGCCGCCGGCGCCCCTCTCGCCGTGGGGCAGCCGGCAGGATCCGGCTCCACCGGCCACCCCTCGGGGCGCCCCGGCGTCACCGTCACCCCAGTAAACGCTGCCGTGGGTCACCCCCAACCCCGTCGGTGTTTGGGCCTTTCCTTTGGCGCCCAGCGGGGCGGTGGGGGGACAGGGGACACGGGACAGGGCGAGGGGGCGTCTCCCTTCACCCCCAGCACCCCAATCCCCCCC
>VZTV01001013.1:0-13910 GCA_013400875.1 Anhinga rufa | reverse complement strand
AATGAGCTTCAGATTATTCCATGCATTGTCAGAGTTAAAGCTGTTCAGAAATTTTATGTAGGGATTATTATCTTGAGGAAAATATTAAATGGGAAATTTCCACAGTAAACTATGATTTAGATGATATTTCATTTAAAATCAAATTGCTATTTGAACCTCTTGAGGGTTTGCAAGTTTTCTGGCTTTTCTTTTTCTGCTTTTTACTGTATCTTTAATTTATACAAATTTATTGGTTATAACAAAATGAACTAGAACCAAAAATGCCTGAACACTCATCCTTGAGACAGTCCAAATTTGATTTAGCTGGTAACATGGAAGAGCGCAGGCTCACACTGACTCATTCAGCTGTGACTGAGCAGTTCTGCTCCTCATTGTCACTCTTGACATAGTCACTGATAATTCTAGCACTGTGTGCTGAAGAATAATTTAAGTACCTTTAAGAAAGGTTTGGGTTTTAAAAAACTTGATTTTATATCTGAATAACTGCAATCCCTACTGAATGAAAGCATCCATAATATTTCATTTCTTCTAGACACGCTTCCTTCTGATCCTCCACAGGATATTGGAAAATGTCCTGAATCTGATCATGTACCTTGGATTCCTTTCCGAAGCCACTGCTATAACTTCAATGCCAATGAAATGAGCTGGGCTCAGTCTGTGACTCAGTGCGTTCAATCAGGTAGTTATTATTTTTGCCCAAAGACAGGATTTCAATCTTGACATTAAAATAAAAAAACTTTTAAAAAGTCTTGAAAACTAATGCTGAAAAATCTACACATATTAAAAAAAGGAAATCAATGTCTCATTTATTTTTCACCATTGATGCTGTTNGTTATACTGAAATTAAGGTGATAAATTTTTCTTGTTTTTTTTTTGTTTGTTTTTTTTTTTTTTTTCCCAGATGTGTTTGTTTCTTGTTATATTTCTTCATTCACAAAATTTCTCTTTTAGTAAGACTTTAAAATGGGTTAACTTCTTTCTGGCCTTATCCCTTCTTTTCTGTATCCCTCCCTACACAAAAGCAGAAGTAAATATCATAACAACAATCACTTATTTTTAACATGGGGTGTGTGATCTGAACGGGGTTGCATGTACTGCCTGAAAGTCCTTGCTCTACCAGAAGGGCTCCCTGGCATCCTACAGAGCCAGGGGAGGGCAAATGCTTCCCTCCCCCATCTTGGAGGCATTTGGTCCTGGCCAAGACCATGAGCTACTCCTTGGCCCTTTTCCAACTATGCTGCCGAATCATCAACTACCTCACCCATGCTTCAGGAGGCCATGAAAAAGAAAGGGAAGCACTATACTGCCCAAAAGAAATGGGTCCTTTTGTTTCATATCTTTTTATATCCTCTCAGCCCTCTTCCTCCACCACCATTGCCAGAAAAATTAATACTTCAGTTTGAATTGCAAATTTTTTGCTGCGCAATATTACATGCTACATAATACCCTGATAAACCATGAAAAACAAACAAATAATAATCTGTAAAACCTATGAAAAATATTATCCAGTCATTTGAAAATAATGTGCACTTTGCCTGGTGTTTAAAAATCATCATCTTCACTGTGATTTCACGTCTTTCCTTTCTGATGATGTCACTCAGAGTCTGTGCCATTGCCCTACAGCTGAATGCTACTTTCTGGTCACTATTTAAATCTTTGCTTACTCCCTACCAGCAGGAGAGGTTTTATTATTAACCTTGTCCTCTGTCAAAGGCTGTAACTACCACTGACTTCTATGGCAGGGGATACCTCCAATCATCTCCTGTTGGTATTTTTATAGGTGGTATGTTGACTTCTGTAGAAGATCTGGCTGAATCAAACTTTCTGGTAGAGCATGCAGACTTATACACAAGCAAGACAAGTGGTTTTTGGATAGGAATATACAGAAATGTAAATGGTAACTATTTTATCTTCTATAATAATAATAAATAGACTTCAGTAAATGGACAGAAATATGAATAAGATACATTGATGTTTTTAAGGAACTAATTGAAGTACAATAGAAGCTAGTTAAAAACAAAAAGACAGATTGATAACATATAATCTAAAAATTCTTGGTAGTTGATGGTTTTATCCAATAGCCGTGAAAGGCTGTAGAAAAGAAATTTTCTTGGCTTCAGTTATGGGTCTTGGATATTGCATGGGTCCACCAAGGGATGCCACCATGTGGGACTGTCTCAACTCAAATATTTTGTCTATATCTAGTTCAGCAGAAAGATGTGGAGAGATGATAGGAATATCTCTTGAGAGGCGCAACAGAGAAGATACTGTTCTGTAAGAAAGTGAGATATAGCATGTAAATTCAGCTGTCCATACCTGAGGCAATCATGGGGACTCATTTCTGAATTTGAATGATTCAGGAACTGCTGTAATCAAGGATAATTTTACACAGCTGTTTATGGCTGCAGTGTCACCAAGAACCTTCACAGAGGACCACAGCCAATGACATGTATCCAACCCTCTGTCCTCAGCCCTCCCTGAGGACGTCTCCTATTCCTGGTCTCTGAGAAAGCCTTTCCCACCCTGTTTGCTCTGTGCCCCAGTGAGGAACATGTCCCAGCTGGCTCTCATCTTCTCATGGCTGGGGAGCACCCATGTGGGAGTTGTAGGTGTCTAGCTGAAGCCCACAGCATCAAGCTCTGTGTCTCTGTATGGAGCAAATTAGGCTGCTGGCTACCAGAAAAAGAGTGCAGTGGAAAACATGTACCTGGAAGAAAATAACACTAGTGCCATTCCACAATCAGTCAGAAAGGATTTCTTTTAGATTCATTTTAACTCATTGATACTTCAAAATTTTTGTTTCAGAGTTTATGCAAAAAAGAAACTTTTTAATTTTAACTAAGCATATGTTTAAGTGTTACAGTAAAAGTTGCTTGATTTTCAATGATTACTGCTGAAATAATAATTTAGAAATTAATAAAAAAAAGCCTAGCTTTATTTTTTTTTAATTTGAAACTTTAGTACCCTAGACAAAAATATGGAGATATGTAAATTAAAACTAAGTTGTCATTGGCAAATCTGCAAATCACAATTTTGAAAAGCAAGTATATTGTTTTTAAGAAGATAATCAAAAGAAACAAAGTGCATTAGAAAATAACAACAGATGGAATTTTTTGAGAAAGTAGTATTGCTTTATTAGACTGAGTAATATTCACTGATATTAGCGAAGATTTTTTTACGTGGAACTATTAGTATTGCTACTAACATTTGCTACATTAGGGCAGCTGCTTTGGCAAGACAACAGTGCCTTAGACTTTGTCAACTGGGATGAAGGACAGCCCTTGGAGGACCGGCTTGATTACTGTGTGGAGTTGTCTGCATTCTCCGGCTACTGGAGTATCCTTCCTTGCTCTTCCCAAAAGGGTTTTATTTGTAAGAAACCAAAGAGTAAGTGACTTCTTTAATATTTGCTTTTGATGTTTATGGTTTTATTTCAGTAGTAATAGCACAATATGGTCATTATAAAAGACTGACATAAAACTTCATATTTACAGTCTTCCTTATAACCGGTTTCAGTAGTCGGACAAAAATGATATGAATATATAGAGTTATCCTTTTTTTTTGTTTGCCCTGTTCATGTTTTATTGCTTCATATCTTGCACATTTTCTTGCATTCTGTGATGAATATTCAATGAATAACTAAAGATAATATTTTCTGGAAAATTTTTAAACTCCTTTGTCGTTCTCCCGTCCAACATGCACACATGTTTTTCTGCTAACATACATATTCACTTTCTATGGAACAAGGTTTGCATCAATAATTTGCTTTTCTTCCTCATGCTGTACTATGATACATGCTGTTCCAGTAAGAGACGGATGAAGCAATTCCAGTTAAATAATAACAGAACGGAAGCATGATCCAGAGCACATATAGTGACCTTTGAAAATAGTCAAAGTGTTTTGTTTAGCTTTTTTTATTTTTAATATTGTGTTTCTGTGTAGCACCATCTGCTTTGGTCAGGAAGTAGAAATACCAGAATATTGTGAGCCAAGCAGCCATGTGGTATTTTGGAGTTTAACTGTTAATTCTGCAAAAAAGTACTATTTCCTGCCCTGTTTCGCAACCCTGAGGTTGAGGATGTTTCTGAGGTTCTGTTCTTCCCCCTCCCAGAGCAAAGCTGCAGCTGGTGGGGAAAGCAGCCGAACACATTCATAGCAGCGTCAGAGCATTATCTGAAGAGGAAAATTCTCCTTTTAGGGCAACCCCTAAATTTCTTTGTGTAGTCAGAGCAACTGACAGTACAGAAAGCTAATTCTTTGTTACCAGGTGTATCAGAAAGCAGAAACTCAGTGTCACCAGATACTT
Organism: Anhinga rufa; assembly: GCA_013400875.1. NCBI lineage: Eukaryota > Metazoa > Chordata > Aves > Suliformes > Anhingidae > Anhinga > Anhinga rufa. The sequence continues at coordinate 9,604 of VZTV01001013.1, read as the reverse complement.
TATTTGTTGGGTCCGACTGTGAGTGGCCCCTAAGTGCAAATGCCAAAGTACAGAGAATATTCCCTGACACCAGGTTCTCCAGCAGAATGGGGTTTCAGCACAAGCAAATACTACATTACAGTGAGCTCTGCATCCTTCCAAGGGGCAATTTAACAGTTGCATTTCCTTCATGCTCTCAAACATGCCGGAGCTTAATGTGCTGCTGTGCTTCTGCTGCAGCAGCCCGGCTCCTGGTGCTTCCCACACTGGAACATGCACTCGGATTCTCCCTGCGGCTCCTGCTGCCCATGGGGAAGATCTGCTCTTGCACTGGCCATCATCCAGCTTGCACCCAAGAAAAATCTTGCAGATGGCGCCCTCTTTGCATGGCTGGGAAAAACTGCATAAGAAAGCTTGAGCTTATAAATGTAATTATAGATGCAAATGAATGATGGTAAATTAAAATCTGCTGGGTCTCAAAGGAATTGTGTGCAGTACAGGAAAACTGTCAAATATCCTCAGCATTTGATCAAGTTTTTCCCAGTCTCCACAGGCATGCAGACCCAGTGAAGAGGGCAAGATTTATTAACCAGTGGAGAAGAGAGAGTCCCTCTAAACCAGTCAGAAACTACCTGTGCTTGGAGATTCTTTGACTAAAGAAGAAGCAAGAAGGGGGCTTTAACACGCAAAACACTGCAGTTTTATAACAGTGAATATCAGGTTAAAAATCAATCACACCTTTCATCTCTGTTAATTTAGCAAATGTTTTTCCAGGAGAAGTGGTGAGGTAACCTTGATACAGAGGCTACCAGACCTTTTGCTAGCATGAAACTGTCAGGATGAAAATGTGACCTTTTTAGATTTTGACTAAATATTTGTCTTTATCTTTGACAGCTATTCTTAAAGCAGCTGCAAACATGGAAGGTAGGATTTTATTTTTCCTTCTCAAAAGTTTGAGACATGAAAAAAAATACTTGTATTTTGTGTTTTTTTAATGAATTGGTATTTATTATTTATTTGTCTTTTATATTTTTATTTATATGAATTTAATTCACTTAGTTGCCATTGAATTAATTCCCAGCATAATTTAGCAGTACCTATGAGACATTTAGGACATCCCAGGGTAACTAAATGCTTTGGTAAACTGATCACCCTGTTTGCTCCTTCTTTTGCATGCTAAGATCTATGAGGGTGACTGACACAGAGACATTATGATAGATCTTTAATAAAACACTTATTCTAAAAAACTAATACAATCATATCTACACCTTAAGTGTCATAGCTTCGTTGCCCACCCTCCTATCCTTGCCCCAAGAGAACAGTGGGAGAAGGCCAGGAGAGATTGAGGTTATATTCCATTTCCTTCATAAATGTGGGTTGCTTATTAAAAACCTGGTAATTAAGGGGGAAATTAGACCAATAGTTTTCAGTATTCTTCATATTTATTTATGGCTACAGTACACCCACTTTTATTTACTTTGTATTTATTTACAGATTCCAAAAAGGAAAAAGCACATGGTCACATGAATATGTGGATACTACTTACTCTGGTCCTCATCATTTTATTATCGATGGGCTTCATGATTTATTTCTTATTCAATATCAAAAGTCAAAGTGACACTGAAAGAGAGGCGAGGCAGCACAGCATGCTGCTAGAATACAGCCATGTCCTAACTGCAAAGGACAATGAAAATGATTCTACCAACGACAAAGAAGAAAAAGAACACAGTGTCGTGTAATGGGATAACACAGCCAAACTATATGGTTAAGTTAAAAAAACAACTGGCTGGAACAAATGAAATCTTAGTAAAAGTTACATGAACCTAACAAACAAACACTATGAAAAAATTAGCAGTTATTCCTTTTATATGGATTAAGATCTATTGCTTTATGCTCTTCAAGAAATACTGTCAGGGCTAAGATTTGGTACTGTATAAAATGGCTAATTAAACAAGCATGACAAATAGCAGAACTACTGTGAATTTAGATTTAAATGTTATGGATTAATACCCTAGAGTTTTCTCTTTTTAGAGATTTGTGGCAGCATCACATAGTGAGTCAAGTGCAGCCATAGAGCGAGCACTCTCTTTGCAGAGCACTCAGCCCCAAAGCCTACACTTTGAGAATATATCTCACCACAGTGACTGAAGAGGGCACACAGTTACTTAAGCGAAATGGTGTTTGGAATAAACAGAGATTTACATTAATTGTTTTTCCCCATTATTGTCCCTGTTTTACACTCTACACAAGTATCTTCCTTGCCGTAATATTACAAGTGAAATGCAAATACTTGTCTTTCATTCACGGCTTCAACCTGGATTTTGCAAAACAAGTAAATCTTTGCAAACACTCCATCATATTCTGTGATTTTGATTGTTTTGTATGAGTTATGAATATGAGACTATATCAATAAAGGATCTATATCTTACATAATAATACTTCAGTGTTATTTAATTAGTATGCAGAGATGTTATATGGTTTGATCTAATGAATCATTTACCTTAAGAGAGAGGCTAACAGGAGGAAACACAGAAACATGAACAAGGCATATGACTAAAAAGAAACATAAATAAACTATAAAATGAAGTGGATGCCAAGTAAAGCTGGAAGAATCTACTCCTGTTTTTATTTGACTTGGTTGCTCACTTTAGGATGTCTTCTCTTACTATCCTCCAACTCTCTGATAAACGGACTGATGACTGGGCACGGTATCCATGCTACAGGCCAGTAAGGCAGTGGGACACACAACAGTATCTTAGTAGCAAAATACTGTAGAGTTTTACTGAGCTTTTTAAGTTTTCTATGAATTCTATGTTGATCATCTGACTGATCAGGAAAAAAAAAAAGATCTCAAGGATCTCTGGGAAAAACAGACCATTGGAATGTGCATAAGAGCTGTAAAGGGAGAGGTCAGTGGGAAGGAGAGATTCACATGACATTGGATTGCTTGTTTGTAGATCACAGAATCATAGAATGGTAGGGGTTGGAAGGGACCTCCAGAGATCATCTCGTCCAACCCCCCTGCGTGAGCAGGCACACCTAGAGCAGGGGGCACAGGACCGTGTCCAGGCGGGGTCTGAATGTCTCCAGGGAAGGAGACTCCACAACCTCTCTGGGCAGCCTGTTCTACTGCTCTGGCACCCTCACAGGAAAGAAGTTTTTCCTCATATTTAAGCGGAACTTCCTGTGTTCCAACTTGTGCCCATTGCCCCTTCTCCTGTCATTGGGCACCACTGAGAAGAGTCCAGTCACATCCTCCTGCCACACACCCTTCAGATATTTATAAGTATTGATGAGATATTGCAGTCAAACAAAACATATTGCAGAGGATAGGGAATGAAGGGTATTCTGTACTCAAAACTATTTTTACTGGCAGTCCCCTTAATCTTACACCTTTTTTTTCCCTTCATGTAAGTTGCAACACATACCCATATTTATCTTTTTTTGTAAATACTGACACTTACTGACAATTGGATTCATTGCTGTTTGATGGCTAATGATGAAGGTAAGGCAAATAAAAGAGTGAACAGAAGAAAAAAAACCCAAACCCCAAATAATTTCATTATTTAGAATTTTGATATTTTGATAGTTGATATTGGTAACACAGCTTTGAGGACCCTATACTCTGTAAATGGGTTTCTTCTCTCACATTAAGTGACATTTTGCCCTTGAAAATACGTTGTGAAATTTGTCTTCATATTAAAGCTATGAAGAATGAGAGAAAATTATATGGGCAACTTCTGCTCAATATCTTTCCTCCTTTTCCTTCAAAACAAATAAGGGATTTTGCATCATAGCTGAAGTTGATTTCACTTAATAAAGGACTGCAGCTCATTGGTAATGTTTGAGAATATTCCTCTTTGCTTGTCTCATTTACACTTGGTACAAAGAAAGAATTATTAAGTATTAAAATTAATTTGTACTTATGGATTTTGAAAGACAGTTTTGTTGTCAAAATCACTGGAATCACTGGTTAACAGAAGGATTTGTAAAGATTTGGCTAATTTGTATTGGTTGTCCTGCGATAAATTCACATGAAATAACAGCACAGTAGTTTTACCAGTGGACACATCGGAGAAGATAAAAGCCAGGTATATACATAGTGACCAGTTTGTCAAGTTACCAAGCAAAATTAAATCATTCTGTCTGGGTTAATTTTTCACACTGAAACAGTCAATGTTGCTTGGTGCATCAAATTAAATGAATACACCTTTTGTAGCAGTGAAGACCTATCTGGCCAAAAAATTTGCATGTATTTTTTTCGGAGTTTCCCAGGTATGTATGTATGAGATTTAAAGTGCATTCATTTAAAGTGCACTCCCTGCTTTGTCTTTCAGGGTCAGGACTTTACAATGCCAGAGCTGAACCAAGAAAGTTAAAAATAATTCAGCGGAATAATTTTGAACTGTTCAAATTTTGCCACTTGCATTCAAATGTAAGGAAACTTCACTTTAAGATACAAAGTTTGAATTTTGTAATTATTTATAGATTTCAAAATACCACATGTGACAGGATATTTCCTTATTTAGAGCTCAGAGCTCTTTCAACTAAAGCTCTCCAAAACTGAGAAGGAGCCAGCACCAACTGGTTCATTAAGGACTTCTACTGCAGCAATTAATTTCAGCTCATCTCTTTCTGAATAAGAAGAAAGAAATGAAACACTTGACTTTTTCTACAGTCTTAGTTTTCCTCTCTTTCGTTCATACTGCCTTTCAGACACTCGGTGAGTCTTTGTTTTTTATCCCCTGCAAAAGTGCATGTGAAAATGGGCATTTTTGTTGTCTTGCTTGTTTCTCAGACTCTTTAAGATTTTCACACAGCTTGACTGCCCTGCATTTCATATTCATCCTAACTGGAGTGGTCCACAGAAGTTTAAAAAAAGATGCAGATACAGACATGTTGGTTCACTTTTAAAGACAGGGGAAGATTCAAGATGGGGTGAAGCTGGGAATCAGAAATCAGGACAGAGTCATGTATGCAGATAAAGATTTCCTTCTGGATACAACTTAATTGTTGCTTATGTCTGCTCTGTGAAGTAGATAGACTTCACAGTGTACTCCATGGTCCTTGTTTGTATATGTGACTGAGTTACAAAAAAAGAAAAAGAGAAAGGAATTAAATAGGGTGCTGTATGTATAGCTCCTAGCCTTAGGATGAGATTGTGTGGGATGAGATAGAGCTTGTGGACTGATGTGAGATGTAATACTGAGAGGATGCCAGTGAAAAAAGTATTTAAAATATCAGAGTCAAGGACAGCTCTGGAATGACCACTGCGGCTTTCAGAGTAAGGATGAGAGGTGTAGTTAAGGCTCTGAAGTTGACCAATGACAGATCACAGCTCCCTTTTAATGTGAGGATGGTGATAAGGTTCAAGGACATTTTTTCTTCATCCTTCAATTCATTAGATTTGTGGATGTACGGGGTACAAATCACAGCTTCTAAAAGCAGACACTGTGCCGTGTGAGCTGTGCCAGCACTAGCCTGTGCAAAAAGGGGGTCTCCCCTTTGTGACCTGGGACCCAAACTCACACGATAGCATGAACCTCAAAATTTCCAGCAAGAAATCCTATTATTAGAACCAAAAATACTATGAAGGGCAATAGCTGAAACTTAGGGCACTATATGAACCACTTATTTAGTTAGCAGTAAGAAATACAAGATTTAATATGATTTAAAACTCTCTGTCTAAATAGTCAAGGAAAGAATAAACTAGGTTTTAGCTCCAAATTTAGAGCTGAAGAAGTGAAACTTCCATAGATTACTAAGCTGGTCAAAGTAATACAGGGCCTTCTTGGGAGAGCTCAAGTATTAAATACAGATATCCTAACAAGAACTATTCTTCCTGTCATAGCTTCCCAGAATTTCCCAGACACTTTCTGCTCTGTTCACTACTCAACACTGGCTGTGCCCTAACATCCTTCCCTTGATCTACAAATTTACTTTAGTGTTTGAAAGGGTATCTCACTGTTCCCCATGTGTTTATTCTCTCAGATGGATATGGGGGTGATGCTACATCTCTGTTTCCAGGTGGGAATTTGAGGCACAGAGAACTGAAGGGAAAAGCCTTGCCCTCCTGCCCTATAGGTCCTAGAACATTCCCTGTAGTCCAAATTTCACTCCCTCATGACCCAAAGCCAGTGGGAGCTGTATGCTACTTGACATTTTGAAAAGCAGGCAGCTGTGTTCACAGACCAATGCCCAGCACTGAACCATCTGCTTTACACATTGGCAGTACAACTGCAGTATTGGGCAGCCCTTCCCAACAGGGCCCACTTGTCTTGATGGATTGCTAAATTAGGCTGCCTATAATCCTTTGGGAGTGTGAGCTAGCTTGTTTGGCATTCGCATATTGCCTTTCTATAACAATGCACAGGCACACAGACACACACTTACAGTGTCTTTACCTCTATAAACTGCCCGGTGTCGGTTCTTGTGAGAATGTTTGTGATTTGATTGTGTGAATTATGTTGACTTCTTATGAATGACATACTAATGAGAGGATAGTGGAACAAGGCAAGGTAACAACTCACAGTTCCACAGTTTTTCATCCTAAAAACCACCCCAAACTATAACAGAACATGCCAATTACAGAAGGAGCAAGAGTCACAGAAGGCTCACTCACTAACTATTAAGCACAAATGTAACCCATGGAGATGTACGTAACGAGCTAAATCTATGGTGCATGAAGCGACGGTAAACTTCCAAATCTGCAGTAAGGGCTCTTTTGGAAATCTTGAAATAAATGTGTAGTTCAGGAGGGATTTAGAAAAATAAAATCCACTTTACTCATAAAAATTCCATTATAGTGATGACATTTTTGAAGCTGTCATTTTATGTGCTTTTATTCCTCTGTATTGTATTTACAAGAGCTGCACTTTTGCTTCACAGAAGGAAATAAGCTTTGAAAATGCTGTTTGATCTTTGTAAAAGTCACTCAGATTAGTGGTCTACTGACATGAGTCAGATCAGCATAGAATCAACAGCGCTTTCCTCACAAGCTCCCCTCACCATGTGCTCACCATAAATATGCTAATTCTGATTATTTTGTTTTGCAGACAGTGAAATATTTTTAATGTACAATGAGGATACTAAGCTCTGTTTAACTGCTCAAAGTTCTCATGCAGTCACAACAGCTACTTGCAACAAAAACACTGAGTTACAAAAATTCAGGTGGGTGCCTGATCACCAGGTGATGAGCATGGCATTTGCACAATGTTTGGGAGTGCCCTACAAGCAAAATCAGGCTAAAATTTCTTTGTACCCCTGCAACAAGAAAAATGAATTCCAGAAATGGGAGTGCAGAAATGCAACCTTGGCAATCCAAGGGGAAGATTTATTTCTCAGTGCTGGCAAAAGCAAAGAAGACAATATTGTGCTGGACACAGGATCAGTGATGGTGAATAAATGGAAGGTCTATGGAGCCATGGATGATTTGTGTTCTAAAGGCCACGAAGGTAAAGTTTAAAGGTTAAACTTCATGGTGTCTTGAACACACTTGTTTGCCTCATGGATAGAGTCTTTTGTATTTTGTTAGTCTACCATCAGCTGTTCTACCTCAGGCAATGTTGGACTGAAGGATGATTCATTCACATACTCAGACCTTCCTTCCTCCATCCTGGAGACATACAGGTGCTTAGCTTCAGAGAGAATGTAGTATGTGCAAAATGTGCAATTTTTTTTCTTTTCTTTTAAAGCAAAAGGTAGATCTAGCAATTTTTAATAGTTAGCTTTAATCAAAGTGCTTTATTCAACTTTATACTAGTACTAGTGAAATTCTATTAGCATTATTGGATGAAAGGCAAAAATCCTTAAGTTTAATACTCCTATAGTAAATATAAGGAAATAATTCCATGCATACTACCGTTCAGTTCCTCCACAAGATTTCAGATGATAAAAAAACCCACAATATTTAACAGTTAAATCAATGATTTATTTTTAGTGAATGGTGTGAAGTTAAGCTACATGAAAAACACAATAATACTATTTTTAGAAAAGTTTTTTTAAATATATGAGACAAAAATCACTACATTTTTTTTATAGATCTTGACTACAGTATGAAACTGCTTTATTTCCAGCAATTACAGCTGGCAATATTGTAAGTAAATGGTAGATTGCAAGCCCTACCCAGGACTTCCTTGGAAGACGGTGCTGGAGACAGCAGGTCCCCAGTTATCCTTGTGTAATACTTGTAACACTTTCTCCACATACCCTTATGGAAAGTACAGATACATAAAGAATTGGGTCCCTTGGATTCCTGCACCTACATTAGCATTTCTCTTTTGCCCCCTCAGATCTGTTTACACTGTTAGGAAACGCCAATGGAGCTCCATGTGTCTTCCCCTTCCAGCTGAGCGGTAAATGGCATGCCAGGTGTACGGCTGCTGGCAGGTCAGATGGCTTGCTCTGGTGTGCAACAACTCCCAACTTCGACACGAACCATTTGTACGGGTTCTGTCCAACCAGCAGTAAGTCCCAAATGCTGACATAGGTGTTATAACACAGCACTGTTAGGTAAATATATCAATACTTTTAGCCTCCTTGCTATTTGTGGTAACAGTAGTATAACCTTTTCTACCCATGCAAAACCCTGTTCTGTGTCACAAGATTGGTCTACAGTAAAATAAGAAGACTGGCTCAGAGGTCTTACTGAAATAGCAGCCTCGTCAGCTTTTCCCTTGTAATGTTTCAGATAACATTACAGGATAACATTATCTGAACATATAAATTTATGTGTATCTGAGTGATGAAGGACACCAAAATATGGTGTTAATGAAGATATTAAAAATTCTGCCTCAGACCTAATTTTTCAGTGCTATACCACAAACACAATTTGTCATTTTGATAGGAGTATTGCACTGGGAAACCAGGTTCAACTCATTATCATCCACCAGCTACCACCACTACTTTCGCTGATATTACTGAAAATTATTTCCTGGTGCAATATTGCATGCAGTAGCTTGAAAAATCCCAGAACTTCCTCACTATATAAACTGGCAAACATGATGTACTTGGCTGACACCTGAGTCTACAATTAAAAAAGAATGTTAAAAATGCAAAGTGAATCAGCAACAAAGAAACACAATTAAAAATAGAAAGCATTCCTTCTCATGAATCATTCAAGAAATTCAATATCTTTTCTTCAACAAAAGAAGGGAAAGTTGTAATCACAGCTTATTAGCACTTGCCCAGGGAACAGCTTTGCTAACAGTGAGCTCTCAGAAGACAATTCTAAATTCCAATTACCTAAAAAACATGCAGACTAGAAATAAGGAATACATTTTAAAAAATCATAGAATCATAGAATTATTTAGGTTGGAAAAGACCTTTAAGGTCATCAGGTCCAACCATAAACCTAACACTGCCAAGTCCCACTAAACCATGTCCCTAAGCACATCTACATGTCTTTTAAATACCTCCAGGGATGGTGACTCAACCACTTCCCTGGGCAGCCCGTTCCAATGCTTGAAAACCCTGTTGGTAAAGAAATTTTTCCTAATATCCAATCTAAGTCTCCCTGGTGCAACTTGAGGCCATTCCTCTTGTCCTATCACTTGTTACTTGGGAGAAGAGATCAACGCCCACCTCACTATAACCTCCTTTTGGGTAGTTTTAGAGAGCAATAAGG
>VZTV01001010.1:0-34785 GCA_013400875.1 Anhinga rufa | reverse complement strand
AAAAAAATGCATAAATGATTTAGTGAATGTTCTTCTTCAAAGCTTCTTCAGATCTTGAAAGATCCAGTCCTCCCTTGTATCCCCTCTGCCTCCTCACTGCTGGCTCTGGCTGAAAGTCTCTGCAACCTTTACAAGACATGAATAAAAGCTCAACTTTTAAAAAATAAATTTCTCCCGTGAAACTCTTGCAAAACAAACCTTCTGGCAGCTAAATCCAGAATCAACACCTTGACAAACTTATTTCTTTGCTTTTACTGAGATCCCTTTTTCACAACTGAAAAAGTGTATGGTTTTTAGAGTACCTGGGGTGAACCGAGGCCAACATTTACTATATGCATGGTTTGTGCATGTGATGATTTTCTTGGGCTTGTCCCTTGTACATGGAAGCCCGAGTGATTAAAAGCACAGGCACCCAAAGCAACATGACAGGCTTCAATCTTGCAATGGCATAAATATGTGTACATCCACCAGATCTTTAGGGAAGAGACCAAATTAATCTTTTATCCTACTAATTTTTTGTTTTCTAGGCTGAACAGAAGTGCTTTCTCTGTGATTCCAGATACCTGTATAATCCCTATACACAGCACAATAGTCACATGGTTGAAAATGTTATCACAACTTTTGAGCCCGATAGGAAAAAAAAGTGGTGGCAGTCCGAAAATGGTAAGTTTCTTTAAGAAGATATTAGTGCAAAATGTTACTGTGAGTTTTATTTATGTAACTGGGATTCATCACGTTGCCTTCACGAAGAGATGACACAAAACTGCATCCATTCATTGATTCAGTACAGTGAGTGATTTAAACCTGCTTGTGTGAAACAATATAGGATTTCAGAAATTCTATTTTTCTACAGACAAATTTTAAGCACAGTATCTCCAAGAGCTAGCCAGAGGACCTGCAGCAGTGCTGTGTTGTACGTGGTGGCCTTGTATTTTTCACAGTGTCTGCTTTTCAGGGAAATGTGATTTGTGGCAAAAGGTACATTTGCCTACAGACAAGTAGTGACAGAGTGTGTAAAACACCAATATCCATTTTAAAAAAGTATTGCTTGCAATGTAAAGCACAAATACTTTAGGAAATAATTAAACTAAGCCTGTCTATCAACACCCTTATTGCCACATGTTAATTTTGTTGCAAGATTTCTGTAGTACCTCTTCACTGATACCAATTTATATATCCTACAGTTTCTCTGTGAAGGCATGATAGGAGGAATAGCATCTACTCTATTTGACATAGTGAATATGTAAAAAATATTTGACTGGGTGGAAATTAAGGCATAGAAAAATTAAGATAATGTTACCCCTATTTTGGATATCCAACTAAAATTCATAGCCTTGTTTTTTCATGGAGTTTGGCAAGGAACTGCCACCAGTTTTGGACATCAATGTCAATAAAGCTGTGGGCCAGCGGTGAGAGGATCTTTTCTTGCTCTTGCCATCTTTCTTCTGGGATGAGGTCTCATGCACAGCCTGGTCAGTAGGAGCCCTGGGATGCTGCATGCAGATGTGAACAATGGGGATATCAGCTGAGCTCCTGCAACTCTCTACAGAGAATGTGTGAATTGTGGGGTTTTTTTCCATACTTGTTGCAATTTTGGAAGATGCCTGGTGCAATAGCTCTGCTCATGGCAAATTTCAGGTCTGGCAGCATAGAAGGGTTTAACAGATCTGTTTAGCATGAAGAAACCCCCATATTTTTATTGGGTTTAATTTTTTTTTCTTAGAAATAAGCAAATTGTTGGGTGGATTCTAAAAAAAAATCTTACTGGATACAGGAAGACATAAACCCAGAACCTTACCATCACTGTCACTTACAGTCTGAATGGTCTGAAGAGGACCTTTAACCATATCCTGCAGTCTCAGTGACATGCAGCATTGCTGGTGCCAGTGCCAGAAAGGCAGCGCATCACATTGCCCCTGAGACAGCAATCCAGCCATACACCGGGTTTGTGCACAGGGAATGCCCTAAAGAGCCTGGCTGCCATACTAGAAAAGGCATCTTTAAATTCCCCATAGGAAAGCTGTCTCAGCAACCCCTCCAACATCCACATTCTGCTCTTCACTCCATTTTTATTCTCTTTTCAGGCGTTGACCATGTCAGCATTAGATTGGACCTAGAAACTTTATTCCAGTTCAGCCATCTTATCCTGACTTTTAAGGTACATCTTTTACCAGAGCTTTTATGTAATGTTATACACTAATTGCTTAACCACAGGAATAAATTGCTTAGAGAGGCAGTGAAAGCTCCATACTTAGAGGTTTGTAAGAACAGGTTAGATAAACACCTGTCAAGTATGTTTAAGTTATAGTTGATCCTGCCTTAGGGGAGAAAGATAGACTGAATAGCTTCCTATTTATGTGCCTTCTTGTCCTATTTTCTATAAATCTGAGAATTAAAGCTGAAAAAAAATTAAATTGCAAAATTAAGCCCTAAAAATTTAGGACATTTCTGAACTGAGGTTGCTCTTTCAATTTTAGTTCAGTCTTCTCGCGTATATCCATTATTATCCAGATGGTTACAAATTGTTTTCCCCAAAATTCCTACATCGTTATGGTAAACTTCCTTTCTTAGAAAATAATCTTATATCTCTGTGGAAGGTTGCCCTTCTTTTTTGCTGAGAGGGTTCACATGAGGAATCTGGCTTTTTCAGAGAATCATGTAGCCAGCACGGTAACCCTGTAGGGAGCCTGCAAGCTCCCAAACACAGAATTTTAATTGGCAGCTATTGGCATCCCCCAAAGAGGAATGTCAACAGAGCAACCCCTGAGATGTCTTATCAACACCTGGTTAAGGAATTTTTGAAATAATGGTTCTTGCAGACATTTCGGCCTGCAGCAATGCTGGTTGAGCGCTCCACCGACTTTGGTCAGACCTGGAAAGCATTTAGATATTTTGCACAGGACTGTGCAGCTTCTTTTCCCAACATCTCTTCTGGTCCAGCGAAAAGTGTGGGAGACGTCATTTGTGATTCAAGATATTCAGACATCGAGCCCTCCACTGAAGGCGAGGTATTGCCAAATGTCTGTGTTTGTCTGAGTTGAGATCATATGTGGCTATTTTTCTGGAGCTGAGGGTCTCTTGTCTGTATCCATCAGATCCACTTATACAGGTTCTGAGACATGAAGTGCTATTGAGCACTTCAGAGAGAAAGACAAACACTGCACTTTAGCCTCAGTTTCACATCTGAATGAACTCATAAAACAACTTGTATAAAACCTTTTACTGCTCTTTCCTGCTTTCCAAATTCACACAGAAGTCCCCCTCATAAGAGATCTTGACTCTCCATCAGCCTCTACCACTAAAGGCAGGGGTCTGTCCTTTGATCCCTTTGGTAGGTGCAGGTCCCATCTCTACATCACTCTAGGGCACTGCTTTTCCTTCCTCCTGACACATCAATCCACCTAAAGGTCTTTTTGCCTTGTTCAGCCAAGGCTGGGTTAAAAGGGTGAGAGCTCTTTCTGAATCAGAGCCGCAGCCTTGTGTTTTTTCTTTTATGGGATCAGTAAAGTGGCATTAATAACTAATGGGTTTGAGGTAACTGACTTTATATCAAAAAGAATAGCCTCAGTGATCTATAGAGCTCTATTAATTTGTTTTGCAGGTTGTTTTAAAAGCTTTGGATCCCAGCTTTGAAATAGAAAATCCGTATGTGCCATATATCCAAGGTATGGACAGTACAGGTTTTCTCCAGAGATACTTTGCTGGTGTTTGCTTGTTTTGTATACTGAAAGGGTGAAAAGCTCAGCTGGTGTAAGTCAATGATGTTGAAAACTAGGTACCAAAAGATCATAGAGAGACATCTGTATTAATAAATAAAATGGGCCAATCTTGTTCTCTAGCCCTGAGGGCAAATGCCACAGCTCTGCAGAGCTCATGCATGCAGCTGAACTATCTTTCCTTCTAGGATCAGGTGGCCAATGCCTTTTGGGAGCAGTCCCAGAGCTGTACATGAACCCATGAAGACATTGACTGGGAAAATACAGGTTGGCCCCAGCCAGAGCCATACCAAGGAGCATGATAACGCTTATGCAGCTGTGTGCCAGGAGAGGGTCCATGCCCTGGCACTGTATGGTTTACTGGTCTCAGCCAATATCAGATAATTTTCACTATTTCTTCAGTATAAGGGAATTCTTAGATGACTGATCCAAGCTGAAGATTTCATACTGTTCATCTTCAAGAGAACTTGGGATCTTGATTTCTCTTCTTTCCTTCCAGAGCTCATTACGTTGACAAACCTAAGGATCAATTTTACTAAACTCCACACCCTTGGGGATGCGCTGCTTGGAAGAAGGCACAATGATCCCCTTGAGAAGTACTACTATGCTGTCTATGAGATGGTTGTGCGGGGCAGCTGCTTTTGCAATGGCCACGCCAGCCAGTGTGATCCCATACAGAATCTGCGGGGAGATGTTTTCCATCAATCTGGGATGGTGCGTTGTTAACACTGTCTCCAACAGGGGCACTCCCTACCTAGTATTTTGGGGGAAGGAAGAGATGGAGGGAGGAAGGGAGGGAGGGAGGGAGGGAGGGAGAGGAAGGGAATTCTCTGATGACCATTGGATTGGCCATTTGCAACGCTAAGTTGTAAAATGTTTCAATACAGCTTCTTCCGTTAAAACTCTGAGCTGGATTGCTCAGAAGCTGTCTCTTTGTTGGCACTAGTATGGTGTTTCAAAAGCAACTGGGACAAGACATGTTGAAAATAGCAGCAAAATACCAGAGCTGTAATGGTGCAAATGTAATGTAGTAAGTAGCCTGTGGTGTGTGCAGACTTGAGTGGCCACTCGTTGGGTGCATTCCACACTCCAGCTGGGCTCTGGGGCTCTGCGGCAGGAGAGGAGGCATTGGCACAAAGAATAGCTGGTAACCCCATGCTAACCCATGAAAAATGGATTCTTAAAAAATTCGGGAACATAGCTGTGAATTTTTTCCTTCTGGGAAAAAGAGGGTTTTTTTCTCTGGTAAAATATGTATCTCAATATAGAGACATGTAGGGTGAGAGACAGAATTTTAAAAGTTGAAGTCTCCTTTGATATCTCTAGAAGTATTTTTTTTTCTAAATGTTGCTCGGTGGCTTTAAAACTATTTGGTTAAAGTTTGCAGGTATTCTCCAGACCTTTTCCTCAAATAACTGAGAATTATGTCAGCTGAGGGAGCCAAAGAGCTTTGAATTTTCCAGATCTCACTGGCATACCTTGAGCAGATATCTCCTGTTCTCTCCTCTCCCGTCACCTCACCTCCTCTCTGTTCTCACCATGTTGCAGGTCCACGGGAGATGTATCTGCCACCACAACACCGAAGGTTTGTCCTGTGAAAGATGTAAAGATTTCTACAATGATGCTCCCTGGAGGCCAGCTGAAGGGGCACAAGATAATGCTTGCAAACGTAACACAAACATATTACTTTCCTTCTCAATAGCTGGGGGGTGGATGTAGCACGATCCCAGCGCAATGCGTAATGGGGTGGCCAGGTTTCTGGGAGGGAGACTTTTTCATGCCTCATCTAGAAAAATAGATGGATTCCTGTAGCCATCGGTGCAGTATTGCCATACAAGAAGGAAAGCTGTTTCATGTTCTTATTTTTCATAAAAAGAAAAGAACAACAAAGAGAGGAAAAAGCAGCATTCATTGGTTTGCATAAGGTCTTTCTTGTGAATGAAATAATTTAGACAAGGCTAAATTATGAGTAATATAGGATATACAAGAATAATATATTAAGATCTGTAACAAATATTCAGCTAGATCTTTCTTCAGTGGAGCAGTGTTCCCCACTGCCTATCAGGCACACTCACCTGCATGGCTACTTTTCCAAGTATATGGCCCAGTTCTGTCGTAAGTCTCCAATGTTTCCCCCCAGCTGTAAAGCACAAGACCTGCAAAGCTATAATCTTACTGGGGCATTGAAATCATATGAGTAACAAGTAACCCCATGTTAACAGTAATGGTGGCAAGACCACAATAATAGGAATTGTGGTGCGAAATATCCCACTGTTTGTTTTGGTTTCAGGGTGTAACTGCAACGGCCACTCGGGCAGATGCCACTTTGACATGGCCATGTACCAGGCCAGTGGTGGGGTCAGCGGTGGTGTTTGTGAGGACTGTCAGGACAACACCACGGGGCAACACTGTGACCAGTGTAAACGTTTCTTTTACCGGGATCCACTCAAAGTCATCTCAGACCCTCATGTGTGCCTCCGTAAGCTTTGCTTCTTTAGCTTCTTAAGAATGACTCAGAACGGGGTGGGTCTGGTTCTCTTTGCTCTGAGCCCTATGGCATCCCCATGCTTAAATGTTCATAGGGTTGTAAAAATGTTACCAGTCCTATAACATCCAAACCACCTTACACAGTAGCTGCATGACAACATCCTTGAACCAGCATTGTGAAGAGGGTTGCATATTCCAACTAATTTCTAAATGAGCTTTGAAATCCAGCAAGGCTATCATCTTTCTTGAACAACGTCAATGTAAATATGAATAGTAATAGTTCTGTTGCTTCTGTGATAGTCAGGGATTACAGAGGAGATGCAAAATGATGGGAGGAGTAAGTTCTGCTAGATACCTGCCATATATAGAAAAATAAGCTTTCAGGCATGAAAGCCCTTCTTCTGAAAGATGATCTAAATTCAGTATTATCATAGGATGGGAAAAATGCTCCACGTATAATTTAATTGTAGTAACTGGTTGGCATGACAAGTCCTTAAGGAGCCAAGGGGAGATTACCCAGGGAGGTGGTGTAGTAGATGTTAGCTCTGCTGTGAGAAGTGGGTAGTGCCTTAGGAAAAAAGGGGATGCATCATGAAGGCAGTGTCCCCTGCTGAATCCATTGCTTGCAGTAAATAATTCAGCTATGGCCAACTCAGACCAGCTCTGGGGAGGTGGCTTACACTTGGTACCCTTCTGCAACCCTACAGCTTTCATAAGAGCATCCCCAAAAGTTATACTTTACAGTTATAGGGACCCCTCCTCCCCAGGTACTCTGGAGAAGGTAGGGAGTGGATGAGTAATGCCTGTTTCTACCCAAAGCAAAGGGTATATTTCTACTAAAGTGAAGACTGTGACTCTCCTCCAGAGAAAAAGTAGATCTTGGAAACACTCTCAAAATATTTCTTTACAGCAACTGTGCATTAACTGTAAAGCATCCAACACAGCAAGCATGGATGAACGTCTCTAATTTTTACAAGAATTCTGAATTTGTGCCTTCTTGCAGTTCTGTAATTGTGTTTTCATGCTTATATCTAAATGTGGTTTTTTTATACGTCTCCTTGACCATGCCTGTAGCCTGCAACTGTGACCCAGAAGGTACATTGCACAATGGTGTGTGCGAGAGCCGCACAGATCCTGCTCTGGGAACGGTGGCGGGCCGGTGTCCTTGCAAGGAGAACGTGGAGGGTGTCCGCTGTGACAAGTGCAGGGCACACTACTACGGGCTGAGTGGCAGTGACCCTCTGGGCTGCCAGCGTATGTATACCGCCTCTTTTGTTCTTCTTTCCAAAGCACTTTTAAGAGATGGAGGTAGTTGAATGCACAGATGCACACACTAATGCACAGATACTACCTGCTTCACAGAATACCTAGTTGCCTACTATAATTTAATGTCAGTGTAATTTAATATACCTGGCAAAGATGTAAAATCACTTGCAGAATACATATTATATTATAATGGAGCAGGCTGTTCTTAATAGAAACATTATTAAATGTGCCATTTAATTGAAAAAGGAGATTAAAACACATGAAAATAATTTTAGAATCACAACCAGCACAAGGGTGAATGAAAAGACACAGAGGGAATCCCAGGAATCGCTGTTAGGATGCTGAGACTCTGCACTGCATGGTGCAGCATCGAGATGGCAGGAGCTGCTGCCCTGCCATGCGAGCTTCCAGCCAGCTGTTAGTCCAAGCGAAGCTTGCTGAAAAACACATCCTGCCCCTACCCAGGCACACTGTGGGTTTGTGAGCACGTTATGCCCACCACATTGTACTCAGCAACATGCAAGGACTGCATTGTACTCAGCAACATGCAAGGACTGTGCAGTGTGGATCGGCACACAGCACATGGCAAACCACCACACCGGACTTCTGCCGGTGCCCCTGCTCCCCCCAGAGAGGATCCCCACTGGGGAAACAGTCTATTCCCTGAGGGCAGTCCGAGGGCTGCAGGGTGCCAGGGTATGTCCATCTGCAGAGCATCTGTCTGGAGGACAGAGGCTGCCTGTCACGCTGATGCCACATCTAAAGCAAACACCAGTCCTGCTGCCGTCACTGAGGCCCACAGTGGCAACCACCCATTTCTCTCCCTGCAGCCTGCAACTGCGATCCCTCCGGCAGCTTGCCTTTCTCCATCTGTGATCCTGGCACGGGAGGGTGCGTCTGCCAGAGGTTTGCCACAGGGCGACGCTGTGAAAAATGCCTTGTATGTATTCAGTTTTTGTTATTACTTCTGCATGTGGTTCTAGAATTCCCCTCCTCCATCTCCCACCTTTCCATTGCCAGAAAAGTAAACAATTAGTCAAAATCAAAACAAATTTACAGCAGTATGCTCCCATTTTGCATTGACACAGCTGGTTCTTTTTTACCGCTTGCAAACTTTTTTGCAATCAAATTACACTAGGAGGAGCACTCACAGGAGAGAAAGGCAGTGCAAAATCATGTTCTCAGCCCATCTTTGCTATTTCCAGAGCAACTTCCTTGCACAAATGGGTAAATATCTGGCTATTCTTGCAGCATCTGAGCACCCATGCAATCTGGTAAGAGAAGCAATCCCACATGGCCAAGCACAGCTAGGCAGCCAAGGAGTCCTCCAGAGTTCACCCAGGGGAATAAGTTCTGTTGTGCTTTACATACTTAAATATTTGCTGTAAAAATCTTTCACTTTCTTTTTATCCCAGGTAGGGTACTGGGGTCTTGGCAACAGTTTGTATGGCTGTTCTCCGTGTGACTGTGACATTGGTGGATCCCAGAATAACTTGTAAGTTGATGTTCTTCAAGCCTTTTTTTTTGTTTTAATTTTTCTAAACTCTTATGCTACACTTTCTAATTAGGTTAATAGAGTCTCAGTACAAATGGGAAAATAGACTGTAGATGTAATTTCATCACATACAAACAGTGTAAAGTCATGTTGGGATCTTGGAAATTTATTTGTGATTATAAAGGGGATTACCTTTTTCCTTTGAAGACAACTTTGAATCAGCTTGAGTCAGGATTTGTTTAATATAAAATATAAACTGCATGGTTTGAAAGAGCCAAAGGCCTTAATAGTAATAGAAATTACAAGTAAGTTAGAGATTACATTTTAAACTTAGCTTCATACATCTACTTTAAAAGCTAGAAATATCTTAATTTTTTCTGTCATTCTGGTTCCTATTCAAATTATGTAATTTCAGTAGCAAGTTTGGTTTCAGTTGGGTTCCTTCAGGAGTTTGTTGGGCAGGGGTCTTCACTACTGCTGTTAGACTTCAGACATAGGAGCACATAGTCCGATGCCCTAGATCAGCTCCTTGTGAGCAGGTAAATCAAAGCTGGTAATCATCTGATGTGTTAAATAAGAGTGTAAGTATATGAAAATTACCATATCATATCAAATCAAAGGTCCTTCTGGTCTCATGTCATGCCTCTAAAATGATGGGTGATAGATACTTAAGAATCGTGATGGATACAGTAATAGATACAGGAACAGGGACAAGAAATGGATATAGGAACGGATAGTAGCAGATGCTCGGGAAGCAATAGGATTTGTGCTTCAGGTATGGAATGGAGGGAGAAAGACAAATCATGTCACGCCTCCTAAGCAATGAAAAAGTAGCATTGAATAAATCCAGCATTGGAAGGAGGAAACAGAAGGGGTGGGTAGTAGGAAGAAGTTTAATAGGGAAGGCAATCCAACAATGGAAGAAATGAAGCAAAGCTGAAACAAGGGTGGAGCTGAGCTGCTCTCACGCTGTGAGGACCCAGCCATGTAAAGCTCTGACATCCTCCCTTTACTAACTCTTACCCTAGGTGCTCACCGAAGGACGGCCAGTGCAAGTGTCTTCCCAACATTGTGAGTCGCCAGTGTAACGAGCCAGCCCCAGGCTACTTCTTTTTACCCCTGGATTATTATATTTATGAAGCTGAGCATGCAAAGCCCCTTTCTGGCTCTGCGCCCTTGGTACGTAATTGGCTTTTCAGGTGTCATACTGAGAGGGGATCCATGCAGTGGTGGCACAGGAGCTGAGGCTGAGGAGAGGAGCTCTTGCTTGGGGAGCAGCCGGAGCAGCTCTTTAGCAGGCAGATACAAAGCTAGTTCCCTTGACCATCCTCAGTTCATCCTTGTTCTTCATGGACATGACTATCCCGTAATTGTGGCTGTTACCAAGGAACAGTCGCTACAGCGTGGTGTTACCTGCAAAACTGTCCTTGCTGCTCCTTAAGTGCAGGCTGGTCTAGCATGAATTAGAGAAATTAATTTAATTATTTAAATTAGAGGAAAGTGTTTGAATTGCCAACAGCTATCATGAACTGTGATATTTCTGGGAATCTCCAACAGGGGAAGAATCAAATTCCTGTCTGCTCCATCAGACTCATTCCTGATGCCTTATATAATGGCATTGATTGTAGCCCAATTTCCTCAAGAATTTGGCATCCATCTGTAATGTTTTCAGAAAAAATAATTATTTTTTTTTCCTCAATATGGGGGTGGTTGTTCCCCATGCAGAGTACAACTCTGGAATGCATTCCTTCTGCTGCCTACGTTTTCACTAACTTCTCTTCTCAGATGTGTTGTCCAGAAGCTATAGAGAAGGAATAATAATAAAAATGTTTATTTGCAGGTCACATCCACAAATATTTAGCTATAATCACAACCAGTAATCATCCTACAGTCCAAAAATTAAATGGAAAACAGATGTCTGGGACATAGCTTAAGAGGAAGTGCAAGATAATTGTAAGAGAGTGAGGGAAAAGGGTTTCCAGCAGCTGCTGGGCCATAGTATAGAGTTTCACCCAGCAGAGAATAGAGCTTGTTTTAAGAATGTGGATTTTCATTTAGCTGCTTACCTACCTTTCAACGTTGTTGAGACAGTGCTGTCCCCTCTCTCATTACTTTTACTTCATAGGTTAAACCAAGCACTCTTCCAAGGTGTGACATCTACTTTCAGAAGCAAGGCTATGAGTTCACAATTGAAAATGGAAAGATTGTGTTAAACAGGAGCAAGAGACGAAGTGTAAGAAAATCTGGACAGGAACAGGTAAATTGGTGCTTTAATAGTTACTTAAGGCTACACCAAATACTAAAATTTTATTTTGCAACAGAGGGCAAGGAATGTCTGAGCATGTGGGATTCACAGTCCTAGATGTTACAATCCTGACACAAATGAAATCAATTTTCTTGGTACACAGTGGGGCTGGACATTTTATAATTCACATCGATGGGTTTGCTCTGCTACGTCCAGTGCCATTGTAGGCTCAGGTTCAATGAATTGTTTAGGAGGGAAGAGGCCCCATGAAAGGTAAAATCCTTTTTTTTGTTTTGCTTGCAAGACATTTCCAACTTTTAAGTGTGCCTAGATGTTAACATGGTACCTACTGCATTTAAATGCTGTCACCTTTTTCATTGTAAGTATTGATATTTATTTACTCAGCTTATTATGAAAAGTCCAGCCATGTATGAAATCAAGCTTCATCTGTTTAAGGTGTGCAATGTGAATACCTGGAGATGCCAAATATATAGAGATGGATGGATTATTCTAGTCCTTCTTGTTGCTGTTGTTGCAAAGCTAGAGGAAGCTTTTCTGTATATGTGACCCTAAACATCCTACATTAGGGAGAGTTCTTAGAGAGTCAGTTGCAACGTTTTTCAGGAAATGAGGCTGTCTGGTGGCTGAAATAAGTAAATAACATGGCAAAAATACTTCCTTTGGGGTTTTTTTTGTAATTTGACTCTGTGTGTTGTTGAAAATGTCAATACGTCTTTGCAGGGTACAGTGCAGTTTGGACAGGACTCAGCTATGTCGGTGGTTTTCAGACAGCCCAGCGCCGGCCGGTCTGTCACATGGACGGGACCTGGTTTCGCCCGTGTTCCCAGTGGAGCTGGGCTGAGATTTGCCATCAACAATGTTCCCTTTGCTATGGACTTTGATATCACAATTCGTTATGAGCCTGAGGTACTTGTGATGCCTTGTGTGTCTTATAATGTTGTGATAGATGCAGGGTCTATTTTGTCAATAATAGGACACAACAACTTGTCCCACTCCTTAAATTTAAAATTGTTTGCCTTTTCATCCTTATCAACAGAGTGACATGGCCTCCACTGATCCCCTTAACTCTTTCTGCTCATATCTGAAAAATCAGTATCACAAGTATTTCCTAAGCATCAACCAAGATTTCATTTTCTGGAGTTCCTCTTTTGGTACCTTTACTTGGACTGGGCTTTTGTTCACAAGTCAGACACAGGCAAAATGCAGCTCTTTGTAGATGGGCATCCTGTATTTCTAGCTGGGATTTTCTGGGCAGGAAAGTGTGCACAGGCAGGAGTGATCTGAGTACGTATTTATCCAGGGCTTTTGCAGACATCCAGTTTCCCAGTTGTGCCAGCTGGGCTCTGAGATGTGTGAAAATTGTAGGAAAATAGCCAAAATCTTATTTTTTGCCTGGACAAAATTTCTCTATGATGAAGACATGTCTAGGGAAATCTGTTAACCCAAATCTGGTTAAAACCCAGTCCGCACCCATGTCTTAAAAAACACAGGCAAGTGTTTTATCGGTACCAATATTTGTACATGCCTTGCTCTCACTTTGCAGCTCCCTGGGACAATCCCACCACTCGAGATCCTCATTCTTTCTATTGTATTCTGTTCTCTTACTGTCATTCTGAGGCAAACAAAACTCCCAGTGTCCTAAAACGTGAGAACAATTTTGCAGTGGGCTGGTTTGATGTAGCTTTTTCCTTCTAAGGATTAGATTAAGCAGCTGAATTTTAAAGGCTTTTGTTACAAAGTCTTTTATATTTGTTATTCTTTATTACATGTGAGAGGAGCCAGATAATGAAGGACAACACTGTTCTAAGAAAGGAAACAACTCCAATCACTTTAACAGAGCTGTTTCCATTTGCACCAGCTGAGGTCCCATTTCCATCTCTGCTCTTCAATTAGCCATTCCAAATACAATGCATTTTTCACAAATAACATTATTTTTTTAGTCCTATAAAGAACAAAGAGAAAATATGTTTTGTCACTGCAGTGTGCAATCGTTCAGATGGCTTTTGTTAACCCTGGCAAAGAGAAAGTGGGTTTTTCAGATATGAAAAATGACCATAAATTTTGTCCTTTATTTATAGTCCCTGGAAGACTGGCTAGCAAGTGTTGCCATCCAGCCCACTGGTATTTTGTCAAGTCAACGCTGCAAAAACAAGGGCCTTTCACAGGAGCCACATGTGTTGCGTCTCCCAGCTACAAAGAGGTCTGACTATTCCTGTCCTTTTGCCTGTAGATTTTCTGTGTACAAATCTTTTACTGAAGCACTGCAGAATGATAAACATGTGGGAAAGTGGGAATATTAGAAACACATGTGCGGCCTTTCCTGTTGCTGTCACACCACAATACCACTTAGGCTCTAAGGAAGAGTCTTATGCTCCAGTCCTCAGCCTGGCAAAGGTTTGTCCAAGACAGGAGAGCAGTCTGAGATCCTGCTGGGGTTAGTAGTTGCTGTGGCAAAGATCCAACTCCAGCTATTTCCAGTATAGAAAGCAAATATAGACTTAAAGTCACTGTCCTAGTCTATTTTCAAAACCAGCTTTTCAGCTTGGACCTATGTAAAGAATAGAGGAGCCAAGAGGATGTGACCAGTCTTGATCAAACGGACAGGAAAGGACAAATATGACCAGTGAGTTGCAGACTACTTTGCTTGAAGTAGTAAACCCTGCCACTTTCAGTTTAATCTCACCAGGTTAAATCACACTTGGTGAATCATCCAGGCAGAAGTCATACAGCTTTCCCAAAGCCTGCAAGCAGCGGGGCTGGGTGTGCTCCCCGCAGCAGCAGGGCTTGCTCTGGGCTGCAGGCATTAGGTGCAGGCACAGAGGGGAGGGAGCACTCACAGCATCCAGTAAACTTGCTTTGTTCCGACTCCTGGCTGTAGCTGTGCTTTATTTCTGCTGAACAGGATTGCACTTATGCAAACTCCAGTCTGCCTGGAGCCAAGAACAGAATATTCTGTGGATGTGTATTTTTCTCAGCTCTCTGCCTCTGACCCAAAGGTGAAATCGTTCATCTTGATTGACTCAGTGAGTAGTTCTGTCACAATTCCCTTGAGGCTGTATTTATACCAGTGTGATTTTTTTTTTACACAGACTTAATTCAAAATATTTTAAAATCATTTATAGTGTGTTTTTATAGAAATTCAGGAAAGTGTGCTTCTGCTTACCTCCATTAGCACTGTGTTTGCATGATTTTGTATGGGAAGAGAGAATTGTGTCTGTTTTAATTTTCATGGAGCAATACCATAATAGCTCATCAAGTCATACTTGTTGCATATGTTAATAGTGAGAGTATGTACCTCTATCGGCTGCTCATTTATTGTGAGCGCACTCCACATATGCTGACAAGATGCTGTGGTTAGGTATATAAATTCATGCAGTTCTTCATCACTTAGGTTTTTATAAAATCCCTATAATTTGTCTGAATCTAATTAAAAAATCATGGATATATTTAAAGATTACATTGGAAAAGTAAAACGGGTTCTGTACTTTCCCAGGAATCAGGTCCAGACATTTCCCAAGTTTCCACCAAGTCAGGAACTGGGTGTTAGCTTTGGGTCCTTCACTTGAGAAAAATATTTTTAAGTCCATTCCTCTAATTGCTTATGTAGAACTGGACCTGACAAGTGTCCATACTTGGACATAGAACCTTCAGCTGATTTTTCTCTATCTCAATAATACAAGTAAAAATTTTGGCCAGATACTGGTTTTGGAGTCATCAACATGGCATCTCTTAGAAGCAAAAACAGTTCTGAGTGTATACCTGAGGTCTTATTTTATCTGACATTTTTACACAAAGTCTCTTTTATTTTAAGAACTCAGGGAATCTAGACCTTCAGAATAAATGTGAATTTAGGTGACTGAGCAGCACTACAGTGGATTTGCAAACGCGGTGCTCCAGGCCTCTGTCCTTGCAGTGCGGAGCACAGTAAGAGAATGTGGGAAATTCTGGTTTTCAGTATATCTAAGCAAAAATATTTTCTTTTCCCTCTTAATGCCAAAGCTTGGACTTATTCCCAGAATTGGCTCTGTGGAGAACTTGTGCAGTGAAAAAGATTTATATGAGTACCAGAAGTATCACTGTATTGAAATTGCATCAGAAGTTGGACCTCATGTCCTGCCCGAAGTGTGCGCACAGCTCATAGTGAGCATGTCAGCCCGTATTCACAACGGCGCCGTCGGTAAGGAGCAACCTGCACAGGCAGCTCTTTTGGACAGTTACTGCTTTTTGCTTGAGTTTGTAGGATATGTTGACTGGGGAGCTCTCAGCCCATGGTGGTGTAGCGAAGTGAAGCTGATCAGCATGTGGTATGTATGGATGCGCAGGGTATGTCCCGCTGAACCCTGAGTGCGCTGCAAATACCTTTTGGTGGTATGGATCTCAGAGTCCCTCATGCCTGGTGAGCTTCATGGAGCAGCATGACAGGGACCGTGGCAGCACTTGCATGTTTTCTGAAAAGCATTTCAATCATATGCAGCTTCACCAGATGGCCAAAGCAGAAACTTTCCTACTTTTCTAGTTGCTGTAAAATGAGAGAAGAGATTTTAAGCCCTCTCCCTGGATGCTGCAGGCCAGCTGGATGTCCTGGTAGTACTCCAGGCATGATGGCACACAAGCTGATGTGCTGGAAGAGACTCACCAAGAAAACCTTAGTGGTGTCCCAAGCAAGAGGGCAGTGGCAGTTGAGGTGTGAAGCCCCAGGCAGTCTTCTGGACCCACTGCAGAAAGGGCAGCTGGGCTCAGTGGCTCAGGAGACTTCCCTTGCGTTGGGCCCAGAGAAGTGGAGCTTCTCTGCACTTCCAGTAACAGGAGGGGCCTTTCTAGACAACTTTGGCGGCCAACTCCTTTCAGAGAGCCTTTCCTCCAATGGACCTGAGAGCATCTGCTTGGTTTGGGCTATTTTTAGAAGGGGTGATGCCTCACTCACACATCATGCAATGTGGTCACAGCTATGCAGCCACAGACCCCCCTCATTTAAGTTTGGGCTGTGCTGACTCCCCATTTGCTCAATTCATATAGCGATGGGATTGTCCCAGTGAAACATGGCACTTTGGCTTTCTAGTGCTGGCATCTGAACATCCTGGACAAACATTCTCTGTGAGTTAGCAGACCAGCTTCACTCAACAAGTTAGTCCAAGGTATCCAGAAAGCAGCGAACAATACACAGTAGCAGGCTGTCTAATTACTGCTTGCAGGTTATGTCCAGTGCTGCAACTAGACATAGATTTATATCAAACCCTTCTAGACTTCAGGATATCTCTGTTTTGCATTTACATGTTGCTACGCCCTCTTCTGTCCTATCCCAAATACATGCTGAAGGCAGTGCCCTGAATGTGGCAGCTCCAACACCGAGACTTGTGCTGGTGCCTGATACACCATCACCATCGATGCTACAGCATCAAATAATCCAAGTCATGGCCACCAATGGTTAGTGAACCCCTGATGAGAATAATCAAGCTCTTTCCTTCCTATTTTTAAGTGTAAAACCTGCAAGTTTACAGGAGCAGTCACACTCATTTATAACCAAACCTGTTTTGATTTTCTTTCCCCTTGGCAGCATGTAAGTGCAATCCCCAAGGGTCACTGAACGCCACCTGCAGTAAACTGGGTGGCCAGTGTCAGTGCAAAGCCAACGTTGTAGGACGCTGCTGCGACACCTGCTCTGCGGGCAGCTACGGCTTTGGCTTCCATGGCTGCTACGGTGAGTACTTGGCAGCCAGCACCAGTACCAGTATCTGGCTCTTCATGCATACCCCAACTTTTTAGGTCTTTAAATCCATGATTATGTGTGAAGCAATATAAAAAATGTTTCCACAAATAACGAATTTTTCCATCCCTGCTGCTCACACTGCCTTTGAGCAGTGCCAGCAATGAGCAGGGTTGGTGGGAATGCATTCAGGACACACCTTTGCTTTTGGTGTTTTCCAGCATGCAAGTGCCACCCGCAAGGCTCACTGAGCACACTGTGCGACCAGGTGACTGGGCAGTGCTCCTGCCGCCGGGACGTGGATGGTCAGCACTGTAGCCGATGTCTGGCTGGGTATTTTGGATTTCCCCACTGCCGTCCTTGCCTGTGTAACAGCTATGCAGAGCTTTGTGACCCAGTGACCGGAGTCTGCCTGAACTGCCGGGGGTTTACAGCTGGAAGCCACTGTGAAAGGTAAGTCAATGGGTAGTGCTGCAAAGCTCACCCAAACACTGTGTGTAGCTGGGGGCCCACCTACATCCCCATGAATGCATCTATGACCTTAACTGGAAACACATAACCTAAACCCAGGATTTAACTGGGCCTAGCTGCTGAACGGCAGGTACCTGTTTGTTCAGCAAATGCATGTGGGAAGGTGCATGTAATGCCTGTGGGAGGACTGTGGGCACAGCATGCACACAGCATTGCCACAGTCTCCTGCAAGAAGGCATTTGAGATATGGGTGCCATGGCACCATGTGCTTGGAGACAAGTGCAAAGCGCTGCGTATGAGATACACTGACTCCTGCCAGCTTTTAAATTGCCAAGAGGCTAACCTTGTGCTGAATACTCATTTTAATACCTGCAATTATCTCTGAGGAGCTTAAATAAACATGCCCTCTTTGCTGGTTCGTATTATTTCCATATGACCAGAAAATTACTTTTCCCATGTGTTCCAGCTCCATTCAAAACAGTGCTCTTCTTTTTTATTTTATACACTGACAGCAGTATCAGAGTTCAACATGGATGTCAGAATCAAATTCGTTAGCCGTTTAGTTTAGTTTGGCTGAATTGTACCTTGTCATTCACTTTTAAGAGGATTTCCCCATGAAACCTACTGAGCTTTTCTTGCAATGCTTTTGGACAATACAGCCTTTGGCCATTGTGCTTGTAGGTGGCAAATAGATTAAAAATGGGAGACTGAAATACTCCTCTGCAGGAGATCCAGACCCCAGGGCAAGGATAATCAAATAGCCAAGACTTTTAGCCTGGCTTGTATATATATAGAGAATTGTGTTCCCATTTGCCATAGTAAAGCAGATCAAAGACTGAGGATGCCTCAGAAGCTGCTGTGTTACCGCAGCTGCAGGGCCATGGTGGGCCGGGACGCAGAGGTGATGGTGGCAGGTGGGTGGCAGGGGGCTGAGCCCCCAAGGAGCCCTCAAAGCCCCCCGCCTGTCTGGCTAACAGCACAGCCACCACCGCCTCGAAACAGCTGTCACCCCGAGTTTGCAGAACATGTCAGACAGAGCATGGCTGATTTCAATACATATGCCCCATCTAAAATATGCAATATTCTCCAAGTGCTCTGAACAAATCATTGCTTTTTTTGCCCATGCCAGGACTTTCTAATGTCATGCCAACCACTCTTCGTGTGTGTGTATGGAAACAGATGAATGTATGTGGTGATAGGTAAATATACAGAATTTTTACATGGCAGCTTTTAGCTGTCTGTGCAGAGCATGTGTGACATGTCATATGTATATATTATCATTTACATTAAAATTGTTCTAGAGTAGCTGAGAGTCGTCAGAATTATTCCTTGAAAGGAAAACATATGTGTTTTTCTTTTTGCTCCAGATGTTGGGAATGCAGCTCTGATTTTGCATTTTAGAGCACCTTTGAAGCTGGGTATATATGTACCAATTAATGGGAATAGCGTTATAATGTCCTGGAATATTAAAATAATTAGACATACATATAAATTGATTCACCTGCAGGGACTGAAGGGAGCACTTGACAATTCCTGCTGCTTTGTTTTGACTGCTTTGACAGGTGTGTGGATGGCTATTATGGAAACCCTCTGAACGGAGAACCCTGCCGCCCGTGCATGTGCCCAGGGGCACCTACAAGCAATAGGTATTTTGCACGTTCCTGTTACCAGGACTCCCAGTCTGCACAACTAGTCTGCAACTGTCTCGAGGGATATTCAGGTACAAAGCAAAATAAGAACTGGTTTTGATTCTATTAATGTAAGAGAGAAAAATGGCCATCCTCTGCCCATCCTTTGTTCAGAAATTACAAGTGAGGTAATGGTAATAAAATAGATAAGTTAACAGATTTATTGAAATGACATGGGTTAGTCCTGACTGAGACAAGTGGGAATTGTGCAATTAGTGACTGAAAAAGGGGTTCACCTACGTGGATACAGTGAAGCCATTAATTAATCTGATGGCACTCTCTGGAAACTTCCTCCTTTCCCAAGGCACTACATTAACCTGGTGGAGAAGGGGACGAGAACTCCAGTTGCTCATTACCTCTGAAAAACAAGTGTTGCAAGCCCAAATCAGAAAGAACAGGGCATCAAGAAGAGCTGATAAGATGTCCTAATCAGAGGAAATCTTTCTTCATATACAGGAATCTTGCTTTGACATTATGCTCAAAAATGACTGTTTCACCTGTCAAATGGTCACTTTAGAAACGAGGTTTCCATTCTCTGCTGCCTCAAGTGAAGATATTTTTGCAGCAAACTGATGCCTTACTTCCTAAGATCCCATAGACTTTAGCTTGAATTACTGCAGGGAAAACTGAAGATATTTCCCTCTCCCTGGGCATTAGAAAGATCTCCAGTGATGGAAGCAAATCCTAATGGGAAAAACCTCCAAAAACCAAACCAATGCTGTCTTTACTTAGGCCAGGTTCCTTTATAAGTCAAGACCAGTTTTGCTTGAGTAATTGTTGTAGGGCCAAAATGATCCTTGTTGGTACTCACCCAGGGGACTTCTGATCTCACAACCCACTGCAGTCCTCAGTTCTGGACTTTCTTCCTCCTGCTCCTTCCTGGCAAGGCTCTTGGTCACTTTTGTGGCTCTGGGCTCACTTCCTCAGAGGAAGGCTCTGATCCTGAGGACCACAGTGAAGAAGCAGAGTCCTTGGTTGAGGATAAGCCTGTGGATGAGGTCCCAGCAATACCAGACTGCCCAGAAAGTTTTCTGAGATGCAGAAAGGTAGCACCCCAATCAGGGCAGGCATTGGGATGGTGTGCAGAAGTAATTGCAATGCCAGCAAGCAAGAACAGAACGTCCCAGAGCTCCTCTGACCTCCTGGGGATCCTCCACTGGGTTACAGAAAGGAGGGCAGGTCTGCAGGGCTCTGGGTTGCTCTGGGAAAGGGCACCTCTCCACCTTCCCATGCTGCTGTCAGGGCAAAGGCCCCAGAGAAAATCCTGCAAATACAGCCAATCCTGACTACTGCCATTGCAAGGACTTTGCTGGAAAAAGATGTTTGGAGGTGTTATGTGAGGGGTACTCCTACTGAAAGGACTTCCTTGGTAGGAATGACTTGGGATGAGGAGAGTGTTTCTGTCAGATTTCAGTGTGGGAGATGTAATTTAAACTGATCATAAGATTAAAGGGCAACAAACAGGTGGATATTTTCAATTGGAAATGTGCATTTGAACAGACAGTCTGAATCTTTTAACAGTATCACTGGAAATTACATGTTTCACTTGAATTCCCATCAGCCAGCAAATATTTTTACCTTCCTCTCCGACAGGCAATCGGTGTGACGAGTGTCCTAGTGGGTTCTACAGAAACCCAGGCAGCCCTGAGTTTGACTGTGCGCCATGTCCCTGCAATAACAACATTGATGTGACAGACCCAGAATCCTGTAACAGGGTCACCGGGGAATGCACCAAGTGTTTACACAACACCCATGGAGCAAACTGCCAGTTCTGCAAACCAGGGTATTTTGGCTCAGCCCTCAATCAAAGCTGTCGAAGTAAGTAATCAACAGCACTGCAACTGCATATTACTACCAAAGATTAAAGAAATTAGGCTATAGGGAGAGGTTATCTCTTGGAAGGACAGTAAAACTAAAGCAGATCAATGGAGCAAAATATGAGAATACCACATATATTTCTATCCAGTGATAAAAATAACTGTCAGTATGGCATCTATTAAATTCATCATCTAAGTCTCACTAGATCTCATACTGAATATCACTCCTAGGAAACACTTATTTGTGAAATTCAATCAGTACTCTATGTTAGAGAAATAAATGTGCATTCAGCCCACTCAGGAAGGAATAAAAAGTAAAGGAATCAAAGATAATTGTTTATCCATGTTGCTGGCTGATGGCAATTAAGCAGTGCTCCGTTAACCAGATGATCCCTTGCTGAGTTCCCTGCCTTACCAGTTGTTTTCATTAAGTGGCTAGAATTAGACTGTTCAGGCAATTTAATAGAATCCATGAGGACACTGTCAATAACTCAGCACTTTTAACAGAAAGGAAGGAATGTAAGAAAAAGAAAGGCATAAGTTTCATTCCCAGCATTTCTCAAAGACTATTTTCACAAATGTGCCTGACTGCGGGTCTGATTTCTACAGGCCAGACAGTTATAGGTATTTTCAAGAAACTGTTTTTCTGGGAATCTCTAAAATACAGTTCAAGCCCATTCCTTCTTCATTCTTGGAAGATGTCTGTTAGAAATGGTTAAGCAAGAACTTCTGGCTCCTCACAAGGAAGGCTTCTTATCTTACTTGGCTTACTGGGGTTTCCCATGCTGGATAGTGCCTGCTGTAAATCAGCTTCTCCTTACCCAGCATATTTAACATTCATTCACTATGCCTTCATTTTTTGTGCCTGTATTAAAAGTACTGAACGTTCCCTGTAAGTTTGCTCAAAGCGATATGTAAGCTATTATAGAAAGATAGGTAAATCTTATGAAATTAAAAATGTGTTCAAGATTACTAGAAGTAAACCTACAGCATGGGCTTTATATACAGCTCTGATTGTCCATACAGCTCTATATACAGCTCTGATTGTACGTTCCAACTGTCTATAGTATTGTCTGCTGTAGTAATTGTCCTTCTTTTTCCAGGGTGCATGTGCAATCCAGCGGGTGTTCGCCCTGCCATGTGCCCGGGGGGGAACACAGCCTGTCTGTGTGACCCAGCCACGGGAGCCTGCCCTTGCCTGCCCAACGTGGTGGGCACGACATGCGACCAGTGTGCCTCTGGCTACTGGGACCTGGCTAATGGGAAAGGATGTCAGCTCTGTGACTGTGATCCAAAAAACTCCCAAAGCAACCAGTGCAACCAGGCAAGAAAATTACTCTGCCTTCCAGGAACCAGGGTGGTAGTGTTTTGGCATAGCATGGTGGGGACCCTGTTATAAGTGAGGATAGTTTTTTTTCGTGCTCCCTGAAAACAAGAAGTCTTTGGAAGTTTGTAGTTGGTGCAATCACACTTTGAGTCACTATATCAAACGTACTGTTCTGATAATGCGGCTCTGCTTGTAAGCAATTTCTCTTTGCTTGTGTGTTTCTTTGTGAAGCAGATCTTAGAAATACTTAGTAAGAAAATGTCACATAGGAAAAACTGCCTCATAAGTATACATACAGGGAAGAAGGAAGTCTAGGCTTGGACCCAAGACCCTTATGAGCATTTTTTAAGTGTTTATTTTCATAAAGTTCAGCTGTGGCCATTACATTAATCATGCCTCATCTATCAGACTGCTTCTCATCTTTAATTCCTGTGCACTTTTTAGGACTAGAATGTAGAAAAAATAAAACAGTGTTTCAGAATAGAGAGGTGAAACTGTGGTCCCATGGAGTCAACACCAATTTTGCTATTGACTTTAGAGCACCAGGAGCTGATCCTAAGCTCTTGCTGATGTGCTTTCACATTTTCCTTTCAATATACTTTCTGTATGTTCCAGTTTATTTAATGGATTTATTATTTTTCCTAGCAATTTTAGCTCTTAACCTCAAAAAACTACTGCTGCTTTTCTGAGCTGTACCAGTTATCAGAGCTGTAATTCCCTGCAGTTTAATTTAATAGCTGAATTCTAAAATAAATTTTCTAGGGCAATGTGCATAATGTACCCTCAAGGTTTTCAGTTACAGTTAATATATCATGTAGTTAAAAGTTGAGATTTTAAGATGAGTACTGTGCTCCAGCAAAAAATAAGAAATTAATCTGTTTTGCAAAGGAAAAGAATCCTTTGCCAGGTCATAGCAGAGGATGAGTTCTCAAAGAGTATCTGTAGACTGGAACATACAAAATGTTTCAGATTAGTAAAGTAAAGCCACCTCTCAAAGTCCTTTTTGTTTTTACAACCTTCAGGAGGAGGATGGGAAGGGTGGGCCAACACTGCATAAACCATGGTGTTCAAAGACCATGTGCAAGCAGTGTCACTGCAGTCCCGATATAGCTATATGACATAAGTCACAGGGAGAAAAAGAAAGCCAGTAAATAATGTATATCCAGCCATATGACTCTGCAGGAAGTTATTAAATCCAAACTGTCTTTACAGCTTACAGGCCAGTGTCCATGTAAGCTAGGTTACAGCGGAAGATGTTGCAATGAATGTAACGAAAATTACTTTGGCAACCCCGAGATGCATTGCATTTGTAAGTATTACTAAGCGGGGACAACTGGATTAGAAACTGCCTCAAAAGAAACATTTACCTTTTATATTCATAGGGGAGACGGGACATACATCTAGAGAAGCAGGCTTCCATGCATTTGTGTGTATGAGATGGATAAAAGCGTTCATATTAGTTATCTATATTGTTCCTTCTACAGTCATGATGGGACCATGGAAGTTAGAGAGGAAGAGCCATTAGCCAGGCAGTACACTTTGTTCTAACTCAAACACTGGTTTGCTTTTATTGTCTCGAAATGCATGATTGTACCTTTCACATGCATTAATCCCACAGAAAAGGAATAACTGGATGTAACTTGCTGTCCCTTTCTTGCAGCGTGTGAGTGTAACCCAGAGGGAACCATCCAGCCCCAGTGTGACAGAACCACCGGCGTGTGTAACTGCCGCGCTGGTGTCACCGGCCGGTTCTGCGACCAGTGTGGCCGTGGCTTTGAGAAAGACTTTCCCTCTTGCCGCCAGTGTCATCTTTGTTTTGATCAGTGGGACACTGAAATTACTACCCTTGCTCAGACTGTTCAGGGGTTAATAAAGTTTGCTGCAAATCTCAAAGATAAAGGAGGACGAATGCCCAGCTGTGACATGCGCTTCAAAGCCTTTGAAGATGCCATTTCTGAAATTGAAAGAATTTTGAGACATCCTGTTCTTTCACTGGACGCCCTCTCAGGCATCAAGGATTTTCAGGGCTACATTCAGTAAGGGCTCAGCTGCTCCTGAAAAAAACCCTCGGCTGAGAAAGCAGTCTTCCCCTGGGCTCCACTAGCCATGCCTACACATCAAGTCCCACTTCTGATCAGCACACAGATACTAGACTACTAAGTCACTGTTTTCAGTAGACCTCTGAACAAAATAATCCTTATACATATTATCTGTCCCCCACAGGCATATACTTAAATGCTGGAATTTTCCAGTTCATCCTAAATAAGCCATTACAAGTAAATGTTTCTGCTCATTTAGAAATTTATCTTTTGTCTCCTAAAATATTGTGTATCTCAGTTCTAGTTTAAGAGCAATCTGGTCTGGCCTCTGCATAACTGCCATTTTCCTTTCAGACAAAAGGTTGCACAAATGGATCCCCTTCACAGTATTCTGCATGAGTTTCCTGACCTTGACAAGAACATAAAAGACATTGGGGAAGAAGCTGACCTAGTGTATGAACTTCTACAACAGAAAATACATCTGCATCAAAGTTTTCATTACTTGAACCTCAAAGGTAAGGCAGCCAGCAATTAATTGAAATAGATGAACATTTTCCATGAAATTTGAGAATGTTTTTCTCACAATCGAACCATACAACATTTCAAAGATCCCTAAATTTTAGCTTCCTATGGTAGCACAACATAAATACTAACAACATTTTATACTGACTTTCCAGACTCCCTTCTATCTTAAAATGCCATGATTTCTATAATCTGAAATCCTAAATTCTAGATGCCTGTGCAAGGGTCACGTCAGTCAGAAGTCTCATGAATTCCGATCAGGATTTAAAAGTCACCCAGTTTCACAGTATAGACTCACAGACCATACGGTAGAACAGCAAAGGATTTTTTCCCCACTTCTGACTCCTCTTGCTCTTAGCAATACTTAAAGAATGTTGTACAGCAATGCTTTGTGTTTAATTAAAGCAGAGAGTCAGAGTGCAACTTCTTAGTATTCCCATGGGAAAATACATGACTTTATGTGGTAAGGAACTAGCTTTCCATCATCAAAAAATGGGAATTCAGAACTGAGTTCCTTGGCATTTTTGAAAGCATTACACCGTCTGTGCTTGAGCTAAGTGTAGTGTCCATCAGCTGCTAATAGCAGTAATGACAATGTCAGAGACTGGTTTCTGGAGAAAGACGGGGATGTATCAGTCGGGGATCTTGAACAGATGCTAGATCATCCACAGTGGCAGCAGATTGTCAGCAGTGTACTCTCCAAAGAGACAGCTGCCAAGATATGAGCCCCCAGAAGATAAGGTGCGCACCACAGAAGACACAAGCTACAGGCAATGTACTCCTATTTACAGTTCCTCTATGTTTCATTCAGGCAAGAAAAAGATTGGCCTAGACAAGATGGAAAAAAAAGAAGGAAAAGTCAACAGAATACAAAGCTGAGGGAAAGGAAGAGGAGAAAAGAGGGCTTAATTAAGATTTAGGGTTCCCTTTCCCTGTTCTACTTGGCAGTGCCACAGGAGCCAGCTCTTCTGCTCAGGTCCCTGCATGAGCAGACAGCACAGCTCTCCCAGGCTCTGCTTCCCAATTCAACTGAGTCTTGTCCAGACTCTGAGAAAGGCAGGAAGGCAAAGAAACAATAAATTGCAGGGAGGTCAGTGGATGCACAGCTGAAGCATCTGTGGTGCTGTTTGGTCATGTTCCAAACCCACTTCGTCTTTCGGCCTCAGGAGATGGGGAGATGGATAAACAACCCTATAAAAAG
Organism: Anhinga rufa; assembly: GCA_013400875.1. Taxonomy (NCBI): domain Eukaryota; kingdom Metazoa; phylum Chordata; class Aves; order Suliformes; family Anhingidae; genus Anhinga; species Anhinga rufa. Next base: position 8,786 of record VZTV01001010.1, on the reverse strand, counting down.
CACACGGGGGTGTGGGGAGGGGAAGACCTTGAATTTAAGCTGAATGTCTGGTCAGGGCCACAAATATTCATTGGTCTTGCTACAAAGCATCTAACAGCACAGGAATAACATTTCCCTCAAGATAACCAGCTTCTCTGATATCTGGGAAAAAACCTGGCTCCCTCACCCCATCTTCATTTCAGGACCAGCAGCACATGCCAGGTGTGGCTCTGTCTGCTTTTTCCTCTCTCTTTTTTTGCTGGCCCAAGCAAGTAGGGTAGAACAGGATATGGCCAGGTACATTTCAGGTACATTTGGCATTTGTGCTCTAGACACATGTGGGGGATGGGCTCCTACTTCCCTCTCCTTGCAGAGGATTCAAGCCACAAGAATTCAGGACTCAGAGACTTCCTTACAGGCATGCATTCAGCCAGCTGACCTGGAAATGTCAATATCTAATGATGAATTAAAATCACTAGAAAAAACAAGATACAAGTGTCCTTGAAAGAATGTTTGAAGTTTATGAGACCTCATTGAATTACAGCTTTCCAGCCTTGGCCCCTGGCTTAGCAGCCACTGTGGTATGGTAATGCAATGAGTACAGCTTCCTAGGCTGTAAATCAAGCCTGTGCTAAGACGCTGTGTTTAACATAAAGGAACTTGGAAGCTCTACAGCTCCATCACAAACCAAGCGTGAAAAATGCATTTGGGCCACTTAATGGAGAGCTGAACCACTGTAAAATATTCCTGCAATGGAATTGTTGCACAGAAAACAGTCTCTGTGTTAGACAAGAAGTTACAGCAGCCTCTTGCCAGCTATTTTATATAAGGAGCTGACTTTCAACTGTACATTGTTTCCAAGAGTTACAAGATAAAATAAACAGCCCTGGCTCCACATGATAACTAAACATTGTTCAGCTTCAATCAAAGCAAGGCCAAGGGCTTTAGAGCCTGATTCAAAGCATGCAGGACTTGACGAGTGCCTTGTCATTGACTTTAACTAGTAACTGAGTCGGTTACCAGCACAAAGAGGGATGTTAATCAATGACCTCTCATGCTTTTTCACTGCCAACACATCAGTTCTGGCTCAATGCATGTTCTTCTGCCTGGGATTTGGGGACAACATTGGGTTCTCTGGAGATGTGGGGAGCCTCCACCGCAGCAGCTTTAAATTATGTGTTTTGCAAAAGGCCTGAGTCCTTTTCTTAGGATATTAATCTGCAAAAAATGTAATATTCTCCAACCCTTTTGCATCTGCTTAAGGGAAAACTTCTACTAATCAAACAAAAAACACTCTAGCTGGAAAGTATTTTCTGCCTGGCCTACAAGCTTATCATGGAAATGCCTTTTTTTTTTTTTTTTAATGCATCAACCCTGAAATTGTATTTTCCAGAGCCAAAGAAAACTCATAAATTCCCATTTGTAATCTAAATTTTGGCCTCAGCATTTAACTTTTGGCTGTTATGCTGGACAGACAGGACAAATGCTTTCCTGACTCACAATTAGAGAGCTGATCATTTCATAAGTTTTACAGCTGGCAGAAACAGTCCTCCTGCCTAAACTTCAAAACAGCATAAATGACAGGAGCTTTATCAAATCAACAATGGCAGCAATACATGAGCATGAAATGAGTGCAGATTAGTAGCAGTTTGTGTCATTAATGGGATCCCCTTCATACTTTTGTATCTTCCATTGGCTTCTCATCCTCCCTGGACTCTGGAGAATGGCATGGGATCCACTGTATTTGTATCTAATTTAGCAGGTTTTATGAGTATCAATAACTATTCCTGTTTGGCAACTGGCTGAGTAAAGGATTAAAAAGCTTGACTGAGGAAATGACGGCTGTCCCAAATCAAACATCAGTGACAGCAAATGGAATCACCTGTCACTCACCATTTATCCTGAATTCAAGTAAATACATGAATTAAATGCAACCAAAATACAGTTGGTACTAAACCCTATTTCTGTTGCTACAGAGGCCATCAGCAACATTAGGAAACACTTTGAAGTATCATTGCTGGCAGAACAGAAGACCAGTGGGACAATCCCTATTGTAAGATACTCAGAGTACACTAGGAGCCGCATACTCTCTATGTTGGGCCACCAGGCCTTGAAAGCAAGCAATGTGCTGGATCAGCTCAAGATGATCAAGAGCCCCAACATCCAAAACTTGAATGAAAAGGTAGGTGCTGTGAATTTTTAACCTCTTTTTTGATGCTGTTAGTAGGTTTTATTTTAAAAGAGTGCTTACATGCATTTTTAAATCTGGAAAGTGACACTTCCCTGGCACAGACATGCAGCAGTCACGTCAGAAACAGCTGCACTTCTCAGCTGTGGTTACTACCACCCTTCTGGAAGCCATTGCTCCCAGGGCAGACCCAGCACAAGGAACTGTTTAGCACTCTCTGGTCTCAAGAGGGCATCAGTGTAGATTCAGAAAGATTAACCCCAACGTCCTTCATCAGTAACTTAAACTAAGCAGAGCGACTTTGCCCTGGAGTGGATGGAGAGTCACCCATGGGAGAGGAAGGGATTTCTGTCCTTCTGTGGGGCAGCAGTGAATACATAATAGTACCTTCAGCCAGCCCTGCCAGATCTGGAAGAGATTATCCATCTAGGCCTTAAGTCTCAACATCTGCGTCAAACTATATGGAGGGCTAGACATGGTACCATGTTGTGTGAGAGGTCATCTGGATCCTTTAGAACAAGCCATTGACCCATGGTCTGGATATGGCCAGGGGACAATTTCAGCCCTTTTGCCATAGAGGAGTGAAGCAAGGGTCTTAGTGCAACACATGGAGCCTAACAAATGGCTCCTGAAAGGATGCTCGGAGCCATGGACTGCAATTGCATCCTTCAAGTCAAGGGAGGGGGGCCTGTAACTGGCAGCGACACCCACCTTTGAAGAGACCAGACCACCATCTCTTTCGGAAAATCCCGTCCTATGCTCAATGTCCATATGATGTCAAACATCTTCCTTCCCTCAGGAATGTTTCTCAGGTCCCCAGAGGAGTCCTGACATAAGCATCTTCCTTATTGCAGATCTGTGGTGTGCAAGCAGACCATCCCTGTCTCACAGCAGCCTGCGGGGGAGCTTTGTGCCTGGACAGTCAGGGACTCGGGCAGTGCGGGGGCCCAAACTGCAGCGGAGCTCTTCCTCGCTCCACTGATGCCTTCATGAAAGCTGAGAAGACTGCTGTGTTGCTAAATAACTTGACTATTCAGCTACGGGAACCTGAGAATCAGGTGCTGTATATCAAACTTAGATTTGTTCAGTGAAATGGATGGAGGATGAGATTTGGGAGGTCACAAATCTACAAAACCTCACCTGCTCCTTGGACAAAGAGCAGTAACATAGTGATGGACCCTGTCCCAACACTGTAGACCTACTGTGGTTCAGAACTGGGAGTATTAGGTGCCAGTCCCACCAAGAGACTGTGGCTCTAGCTGTACCTTCCTCTTCCTCACATTTGCCAAGGTCTCACGGATCATGGTGCCCTGTGCCTATGGCACTTGGTGGCATCAGGCTAGTATTGTCTATATTTTTACTGGGAAAGAATCAAATGGCACCATTTGACAGTAGCCTGAGCATGGCCCATGCTTATTGCAATAGGATTACTGCTGTGCATAGCGTTGAGCTCTATTTATACAACTTCATATTACTCTTATGTTTGCCATTAAATAATTTTTACAAATAATTTCAAGACAAAGCTTTTCTGCCCCCAGTGATGTTTAGAAGGGCATCAAGTAGTCAGCTGTACTGCACAGTAGCAGTGAAAAATAACTCAAGCAAAGTGTGGCCAATGCAACATGTGCCAAGGAAACAAAACGGACAAATCCCAAAACACCAGTAAAGACAGTTTGTTCTTATTAACAATCAGAGATGATGCCTGTTACAGTTATAGGCAAAACACATTTTCCAACAGAAATGCCATTCTGCTGTGGCTTTGTCCTGTCCCTGCAGGGTGCCGGGGCATCCATTTCCTCTTTTTAAAATGCACCCGACACTGTGCATCACAGCTAACCGGTTTAGAAATGAGCAATCAGGGCACATGCCTGGGGCCCCAGGACACAAAGGGGCAGCAGCAAAGGGCATCTGCCGAGGTGGTGAGCGCCAGGCTGCCAGGGCATTGCCTTTGGTGCTCACAAGCCTCAGTCAGCTCTGTCATAATATGAGTGAAGCATTTTGAGATGTTTCAGAAGTAAAAACATCACAATTTTTCTTGTTGCGTGGGGAAACAGTGAATCTCTTCCCTATGCTGACCGCAGAGAGGTGGTACCTCTGCATTTCCTTAAGGCAAAGCATAGCCGCCAGCAAAGTGAAATACTGTTGGAATTTGATGATTAATTTAAAGCTCTCATTTAAATTATCAAGAATACTAATTTAATGGTGAAGTGTAACTTTTAAAGACAAGCCTTAAACTCTACCTTCTACATTTGTGTCCTTTTAAGTGTATTTTTAACAGCAAGTCCAATGTGAAAAGGCAAATGAAATTACGTGCCTTTTCTGTACTGAATCTGATCACTGACATCCTGCAGTACTGCAATAGAAAATAACAGTCAGCACCTTCTTTTAGAAACAGAAGGGGCTGCAGTTTAGCAGTGGTTGAGGAAAGAAAAACAAATGCTTGATTTGGGCTTTTTTCTGAGGCCGGAGAAGGCCATGACGTAGCAACTTCTGGAGTTCCCCATAGGGGTCTTCCACTGCTTTTCAAAGCCACATCAGGTGATTACAGCTGAGGCTTGGATCAAAATTATTTTTGTGTCAGAGCTCAACTTACCAAGCAGTGATAGATAACCTCCAGGAAATGGCACTGCTATTTCTAATAATATTTCCAGGTTGAAAGCATTAGAAAAGTGGCAGAAGACAGCAAGTTGAAAGGCTTACAATTTAATGGGCAACTGGAGACAGCTAAGAATCAAATTGAAGTTGACCAAGAGATCACTAAGGAGTTCATCCGAAAAGTGAGAGACTTCTTATTAGGTAAATAGGCAAAGTTCTTTTTGACTAATGTTTAATATATATTCCAATATAATAGAGCATAATAGATGGCCAGAATATGGTCTAGCTGCATACATATCAAATTTCTTGTCTACCTCCTGATCTGCATAATCTTTTTCAATCCCTATTTTCTAGTGCTTCTTTCTGCCACATGACAGCACTTTGTATTACTTTTCCAATAGATCTGTTATGTTCTGATTGTCATCTTTTATTAATTTGCAGCAAGTAATTCCCTCAGTTCCTGGTTTATCTGAGTAAAGGCCTACTAACATAATTTCATACAATATATAATGTCCAGGCACGTCCAGTGCATCCTCAAATTGCTATTCCACCCCCTTCTTCCAGGCCCATAAATAGAGGCTCTCCGTAGGGAGCGTGGGAATTAGGACACATACTGCTCTGTCGTCTCCATAAAGCTGTAACTCGAGGAATCAAAGGATTCTGGAGGAACTTCACAGTTCTCATAAAAAATAACAAAACAACCATTTATACCCTAAAAACTTTTTCCACCCTCGCAATTGCAGAAAAATATTGTAAGAAACAGAACCTAAGTTTTTTTACCAGATGCACATCAAAGGAGTTCAAAAGTGGTAGGATTTTTTTAATCTCTTGAATGTAGCTGATCTCATAAGTTTCTAAGGATTGCATGTTGGCAGTCCTTTGGCATTCATACCATCCAAATGGGAGCGAGAGTAGTGGACAGAAGACTTCCTTTGTTTAGCAACATTTAAGTTATTTTATTGAATTGGAAGAAAAATTCCATTTAAGTCCTTAAGATTCTTAGATTTTTATTCGATAACAATTGAAAATTCCACCTTTGGCTCTTCTTTTATGTTTCTTAGTAGATATACAGCATTTAGTAACAATTATAAAAGCGTTTTTTCATGAATTTTTGTTTTGTAAACTGAAGTTTAAGAACTGTAACAGCTGAGATGCATACAGTTACATTAAATACATTGACGTGAATGGTAGTTTTAGATTAATATATTTCTACAGAAAATAGCTCTCAGGAATGCACTACTGCTTGCACAGTAAACGTCTTCTGTTTAATTCTTAGTGAGTTACTTTGGAGCATTAGCACAAACTTTTAGTATGTTTCAACTGGTTTACCACCCAAGGTCTTGTCTATATAGGGAAGTGAGCAGAAAACAGAAGTAATGATGAGACTTCACAAGGCATTGACTTACTGTGTGTGCCTGTGCCTCTTAGCAAAGAACTAGGATGAGATCGCTTGTAAGGGGAGTTGTCAAAATACATTTTTTCTACTGTAAATTCTCATCCTATCTGAGTCTGACCCAAGTTCTCTCTGTAGCTTAGCCTTTCTCATTAACCAGCGAAGGAACCACTTTCTCAATATTGTGGCGACTCCAGGGAAGGGATTACACCCACTGGCCGGCTTGGAAAGCTCCATTCACACCCCAGTCTCTCCAGCACCTCTTTGATCTGGGGGCCAATGGAGAAATGGGCTCTGACACATCTAGCTGTGCCATGCACCGATTTAAAACCTTCCATGGGCTCTTTTCTACATCAGAATTTTAATAACCCAGTTCAAAGTGGGTTCAAATATTCATTTTAGCCAGCTCTGACAACACTAACAGCAGTACCTGGAAGCATAATATTAAATTACAAAATGTTGGAGATAATTCTCTTACCCCCTTGCTGTGCCTGTCAGCTTTATTCTGCCATGTAACTCAAAGGGTAGGCAGCCATAGTGATCATTTACATTTCACTGGGAGGAAGGAGCCGCTTCAGGATACCCTCAGCTCCGTTTCTGTTGCAGATGAGAGCGCGCCTCTAGAAGACATCGAGAAGGTGGCAAATTATGTTCTGCAAATAAACCTTCCCTTGACTCCACGAGAGCTCACAGGCATGCTTGGCAAAATCAGGAGCATTATGAACCCCTGTGAGAAGTACAAACTGAATGTGAGTAAGAGAAACAGAAAAAGGGAGGAAGCTCGGATGCTGCTGGTGGAGGCACAAGAAGCCAAGTGAGTAGGGTCGTCTTGTACCGATGTGCTAGCTCCAGCTGGGGCAGCACTGCACACAGTAGGACTGCTTCATACCCCAGGCAGTACCCTAGTAACACTGGAGGGAAAGCTCAGATGACAGCTGATTTCAGCTTGCAGTTTCCACAGGGCCTCTCCAGCAGGATCCAGCTGTGACCACTTGGGCTGCAGGAGCCGATGTGCTGTAAGGAGGCAGCTCCCGCCAGCTCTTGGCTCCTCTGCCTGCTAGGTCAAAGAGGCCAAGGCAGGTCCACGGTTGACCTAGTAGATAATTACATCTGGTTCACCGGGAGGTTTAAGACTGGGAGAGAGAAAATACGTTCACCCGTAAGTGAGCTTTCCTTACTAGCGGTGCATCACCAGGCAGTCAGCAGCATCCAGTCTCACCTTTGATACAGCAGCTCACGTGCTCCCACACAAGGTCCCTTACTGAGGTTTTGCTTTGCCAACCTACGAACCACAATTTTAATGGTTCTTGTTGGACTCAAGGGAACATTCCTGCATGTGAGCATGGGTGCATTTGAAACGTGTTCCTGCTTTGCTCTCCACACCGTGATACTACACGCGCTTCTATTTTTCCATTTTAGCAAAGCAGCTAAAGCTCTTCCACCTGTGGGTGAAATTAATAATAAACTAAAAAATGTTGTGAAGTCCCAAGGACACTCCAAAAGCACCTTCATAAAGTTAAATGAAGAGATACGAGGCATCAAATCACGAATCTCACAGGTATCTCACTGTAAATCTTTTAATTGATTTACTACATACTTCATCTCGAAGTTTCCTTAATGTAAACTTAAATAAATAAAACCAGAATGTGGTGCAGATATGATACCGATTCCATAACGTTTAAGGGTCTCCTCTTGTTAATTAGTTGACATTTATCTTCCACATTACCACGCTCTGCAAGCTGGATGGACATTGCACAGCCTTCAATTGCTCTGTTTTAGGCTGAGAACCAAGTGAACAAGACAAATGGTGAACTAAATGACTTGTCAGCAAAACAGTCTGAGATGGAAGATGAAATTGCCACACTGCAGGCAAAAATGCTGATGAACAAGAATCAAGCTACAAAGGCACGAGCAGGGGCAGAAGCAGCACACAAGCAAGCCCAGAATATTGATAACGTAAGCCTTTCTGCCACGTATTAAGGGAAAAAAGTTTCCCTCCATGTTTGATAGTATTTTTGGTTCAGTATTATAATTGTGTTGCCCTGCTCTCCTCAAAACTGTGTTAATGTTTTCCTTATGCTATGCAGTGTAAAATGCCACAGGTTAAGAATAATTTCTTTTTTATTTTAAGGCCTCTGGCAAAAAAACCTTCTGTTTGCTTTAATGAAAGAAAACATACACATTTCTCTGGCTACTCCGTGACATTTTTCCTTGCACTGTGTATAAGACTCGTAGTCACCATGGGCACCAGTAAACACAACAGAACAAATCACAAAACCAGATATTAAAATACATGAGTGATGAAGGCAGCGTGGCCATTCACCCCACGGCCTGGGATGTTCTCCTTCATTCTCCTTCAGAGAAAATTGCTGTGGGAGTTACCTGGAGTTTTTGGTTGGCCAGGTGCTTTTCAGTAGCTCCAATTTTTAAGAATACATTGAGACAGCCAGAAATTTGCTAAAATTGCAAGGAGAACCAGGCATTCACAGCACAAGTCTGGAGCATGACCAAGCTTCCAGGTTTTAAGAAACCTAGTAGAAATCTTAATTGCAGCCTTGACAGCAATCTAAATCGGCATGGAATGGAGTTAGCCAGTAAATATTACTACAGACAAAAATGTAAAAAAAAAAA
>VZTV01001005.1:2222-13202 GCA_013400875.1 Anhinga rufa | reverse complement strand
CCTAGAGTCAGTTGCCCAGGACTATTTTGAGACAGCTTTTTTGGAAGACTCCAAGGTGGGAGACTCCACAACCTCTCTGGACAACCTGTGCCAGTGCTTGGTCAACCTCACAGTAAAACGGTGTTTCCTGGTGTTCGGAGACTGCCTCTTGTGTTTCAGTTTGTGCCCTGTCACTGGGCACCACTGGAAAAATCCTGGCTCTCTCTTCTTTATGCCCCTCCTTCGGGAATTTATATACATTGAAATGTATACCTGAAATGACCAAAGGCATATTCCATACCATGCATAAAAGCTGGAAGTTGAGGAAGAAAGCGTGGGGCTTGACTTCCAAGTTAGCAGTTGCTGGGCATCGGTCTGCTTGAGTGATCATGAGTGACTGCCTTTGCATTTTTTCTTTCTTTCTCTTTCCTTCACTTACTAAGCTGACCTTTATCTCAAACCACATGATTTCCCACTCTTGCTGTTCCTATTCTCTCACCTGGTCCATCGCAGGAGTTAGTGGCTATGTGGGTACTTAGGGCCTGGCCAGGTCAACCCACCAGGCTGTGAATCTGAGAATTTGATATCAATGAATAACTACTGTTAAGAGGTGCAAAATGATTGTATATATCAATATGAATAAAGTGCTGAGGTTTTTCAAACAGCAATTAATTGGGGAGGAGAAATCCATAGTTTTTACTCCCCAAGAAGGTATTTTTCAACAGAAGACTGATTTGTCTGACTGTAACATTCAGGCAGATACTGAATAATAGAAGATAGTATTTGGGTCAAAACCAAATACATAGCTGAAGAAAATATGTGGCGCAACGGCCACAGTTGCAGGAGAGCATTAGTAAGGAAATCATTAGCAATCATTAGTCAACCCTCTAACCCTACAAAATAAATCATATTCTCAATTAATTTTCATATTTAATAACTTGCTAATGCCATCATGAATTTTGAAAAAAATCTCTTCAGATGAACCATCCACTTTAATTAAATCCATTTCAGTTCTTCTGTGGTCATAATTAGAGGTTGCATTTCCCTTTTCCATATGGGCAATTTGCTAAGTAAAACTATCTTAAAGCGATTATAAATTAAATTTTTAAAAGTGTTTACTTTTCTGTGTTGTGAGAACATGGAAGGCTACACCAAAGGCTTTGTGATTTAGGATAGGTTTATTTTTATTAATCTCAAGGATTAAGATAGTTTGCTACTTCTGTTTCAGTCTAGTTTTAAAAACTGAGTTGGATGATTATGCTGTGGACCCGTTTTAGCTGTGCAGTTTTGCAGTATTCTTGTTTTTACTACTGAGCTGTGGTATCGTAAAGATTAAGCCAGGAGGAAGTGATAATTGCAGTCTTTTGCATGATTTCAGCGTGTGGAGTTCAGGCAAATGAGAAGCTGGTATCGTGGTAGCAGGGGAAGGGAGCAGACCTTCCCTCTCAGCTCTGCTCATCCCTCGACCACCGCTGGGATGCTGCAGAAGTGGCTGCGTGGGGGAGATTAGGCATGTAGTGGGGACTTGGCCAGGCTCCAAGACACTCGCTCACCTCCTAGCTGTTTGGCTTCTAGTGCGTCATTACACAAACATTCAGCTGAAGCAATGTGTCAGCGTTGGCTAAATTTGCATATATTTGTAAATAAATAAACAAATACTACTGCATTTGTAGGCATCAGATACTCAGATAGGAATTAGGTGAGGATTCTGGGGAGTTTGCTGCCAATCTTGAAGCAGATATTTTTCTCCTGTTTGCATGAATTCAAAAATTCACTGAATATTATGTTGGTTCTCAAATCACTGTTTCTGCAGCTTTTCCTTTTAGATTTTGTTGTGGTAATGCTGGACTACTTTATATTCTTTTCTTCCTAAGTAAGTTATATGGAAAACCAGAGTTTCTAATTACTGTCTTCGATTGGTTGTGAGAATAGAAAATCTAAGAGACAAAAAAGTCTGTGAAAATACCTGAATTTCAATTTTTAAATTACTTTATCCTTGCTCTTTTTTTGTAAAGACTGAAGGTCTCTACATATTGTGAAAACAGTATCATTATATACTGATGTAATATATTTAATTAATTTCACTCAGAAGACTCTTAAGTTTATGGTAGTACAAAATACTATTGGGGGGGTGAAAATACAAGGTATCGAAGTAGCTTTGACTTAATCCTTTGTACAAGCAGATGTTGTTACAACATCATTTGCTGTTGTTGCCCTAGAAATACCTCATTAAAACAAAGTGTACAAATCTAATAATTGCATGTAGTAAATGAATTAGGAATTGTTTAATGTATGAACTGATGATGTACATAGCTTTTAGTTAATTTTTGGGACACTCTCAAGGATAAATTAAAAAGCAACAAAACACCCTTTCTAATTTGCAAAGCAGTAGTACTGAGATTTAAGCTGAAAGGGAGGTTGGTAATGTCATGAAAGCACATTCTTCAAATAAAACCTAAAAATACAATAAAATAATTGGAATTATAGACAGGGAAAAAATCTGGTGATATTATCAGTTCTATTCTCAGAGCACAGCCTGGCAAGTAAAAGAGATGTCTAAACAGTAGAGTCTTTAATTATTGTGTTTTGTTCGTATTTAAATGATCCATTCCTACTGGAAAACTATTCTAATTAGTATTTTTCTTGACTTCATTTGTCCTTTTTCTTTTCCTTTCTTTTTGCACCCCACCAATTAATTTTTCTCATCCCTAAAGTGTGAATCCCTTAAATACTCAGAGATGGTTATATCCTCATAAATTTATCCTGAGGAGGGTCAAAAAGGAGAGAGCAAGTACTCATAGCTGTCTCAGCCTAGGAGAAAGCATAGCTGTGGACAGAGAGTTCAGTGAAACAACAGATTTTAACTGCAGAACACCGAAGCATTACACAGATGTTAAAGGAAAAAAATAGTGAATTTTTCAGTGAATGAATATATGGAAGTCCTATGGAACTGCCTTTCCAACGCTGAATGTTAATGCATTTTCAACTCAGTATGTGTAGTTATATAATTTTAACTTTTCAATTGTATTTTCAACTTAGTGCAAGGAATGCTTGAAGACATCATACATAAAACATATTGATTATCTTGCCTTTTTGATTCATAGCCCAAGCTTACCTCATCCATGGTAGCGACACTGAAGTGAGAAGCTATATTAAAATAAGGCAGAAGGAAAACTAGAGATGACTGATGACGATGAGTAACACAACTCCCAACTAGGGAATCTACTACCACCAAATTACTTCAGGTTTGCATCATTCCTTCTGTGCGTAGACTGCTTCTGCTGAGTAATATCCATGAATGATTACTAATAGGAGACTTGGATTCAAATGCTTGGAGTTTAAATGGTTGCTTCGTGAACGTCTGTTTAGTGATAAGGCAAGAAATTAATAAAATAACTGTTATTTTTTCTTCTTTCCTTATTGCCGCTCTTGTTGCCCAACTTCACCTGACTTCTGTTGTTTCTGTTATTACTGTAATTGCCATTAATCCTTTATTTCTTTTGCTTCTACCACAATTTGAAACATCTGCCATTGCTTCTAACGTAATTACATAATTTTGCCTTCAGGTTGCTGTTTCCTACTTAGAAGTTGTACCAAAAAAAAACAAAAACAGCAACAAAAACCAACCAAAACCTGGAAGGGAGTGTTTCAACATCAAAAGCGTTGTAACAAGGAGAGCAGCTTTTCTACCAGAATTAGCATATTTGAGTTTTTGCAACACTAGTGCTCACCCACTTATTTTCCTTTCACCATGTGAGTACTAGCATCGTTAGTGACAGTACTAGTCTCTTCAAACAATCTTATAGCAAAGGTAGAAACAAGATGATCTGGGTTAAAAATGCCATAGGAAGAGCTTACATTTTCTGGAGCACACTCAGGGCTGGCCACCACAACTGCACCTCGGCAGAAAGAGCAAACAGGCAGACAGGATGCTCCCTGCAGAGGCTGACTGTAACCAGTCTGGTCCAGGAAGTTTCTCTCAACCGGGCAAAATCTAGACTAACGCTCCAGCTGATGAACACGTTGATGGCAGTGAAAAGCATGGCTATTTCTGTAGGGAAGTTTTCCAAGACAGGTCAGGAAGTGGGCGAAACAGAAAATATACTGTACATTGTAAGAAATAATTCATTATTTTCTTACTCTTTAAATGATTAGAACTTTGTAATTTGTATTGGGATTTCTATATAATTTTGTCAGGCATGTTAGAGTGTCCTGGTTTCGGCTGGGATGGAGCTCATGTCCTTCGCAGCAGCTGGTGTGGGACTGTGGTTTGGATCTGTGCTGAAGCAGGGGTGATAACGCGGAGATGTTTAGTTGCTGCTCAGCAGCGCTTACACCAGCCAAGGGCTGTTTCAGCTCCCCGTGCTGTGCTGGGGGCACGGGAAGCTGGGAGGGGACACGGCCGGGACAGTGACCCCAACTGACCCCAGGGATGTCCCACACCGTATGGGGTCATGCTCGGTATGTAGAGCTGGGGGAAGGAGGAGGAAGGGGGGACATGGGGAGTGATGGCGTTTGTCTTCCCCAGTCACCGTTACGCGTGATGGAGCCCTGCTCTCCTGGAGATGGCTGAGCACCCGCCTGCCCGTGGGGAGCAGGGAATGGATGCCTTGGTTTGCTTGGCTTGGTGCGCGGCTCTTTCTTTCCCTATTAAACTGTCTTTATCTCAGCCCATGAGTTTCCTCACTTTTACTCTTCCGATTCTCTCCCCCGTCCCACCATGGGGGAGTGAGCGAGCGGCTGCGTGGGGCTTGGTTGCTGGCTGGGGCTGAACCACGACATAGAGATTGGTGCACATCATCCTTATGCACATTATGTAAGTTAATAGACAATATACTAGTTAGGATCACAAATATCCCTCCACAAGATAAGTGATCCTAGTGCTGCCTTCCTTATGTGTCTGTGATGGAGGTTGATGACTAGTCCCATATAGAATTTTGGTGATTTTTTTAAATACATTTTTTAGCTTGACAGCTGAATCTAAATATCAAGAAATAATAGTTTGAACTGTCTGAAATGTTTCCTTGTTCATGTTTTTCTTTACAATGTATCATTCAAATGTACATTTCAGTTTTTGGATTACTGTAATAAGAAACCTTGTAGCATAAAAGAAATTGAAGAGATTGACAAAAGGAGGGGGTAGTTCTAGTGTCCTTCTTTCATTTAATAGCACAGTAATTGAAGCATCCACCAAAGGTCCAGGGTCCCTCAAGGAAGTAAAGGTTCATACATTGCTGAGAGGTACTTTAAAGAGTTTTGTAGAGAATTTTTCTTAATTTTTCATGTTCCATTTAACAGTAAATGTGTACATATCTACTGGGGCAGTTTTATCTCCCATCTAAGTCCTCACTAAGCTCACAGAGCTGTTACCTGTGAGGTGTTGCAGAGGAGCCAGTTCCAAAAGGACAGGTAAATAAAGACTCCTTTTACTAAATATCCTACCGCCTCATAGTTTAGGAAGACTTGTGAAAAGAGAAATCCAACTAAAAGTCTCCAGTTCAAGTCAAGGCTGACTGAGACCTTGTCAAGAGATTCTCTAATGTGTATAACATTTTGTATTAAATCATCACAGAGATGAAAAAGACTTTTATGGCAGTTAGTATGGAGGTGGGAGAGATGGGATCCAGACCCTGCTTTAATGAGCAGCATCAGGAAAAGAGAGCGATTGACTCATCCAAGCATATTTTCTGGTAAAGGTTTCTGCTCATAACTGGATTTCCAGAGCAGATCATCTGCTTGTCCAATCTGTGGCCCTTTCCTTGCACTTAGACATAGGAGTTCTTCCTTTGAATGTGGCAAGGATGAGCCAGGTAGGGGTATTTTAACCCATACCTAGACAAGTGCCTGAAAGCACAAAACCTCCTGACTTCTTGAAATTCTGGCCTCAGCTCTCACCACCTATGATCATTCAGTGAAATCATGGAATAGTTTCAGATGACTGTGTTGTGTCTTTCAGTGAGGAATGCGCTGCTTCAAAACAGTCCACACAGGTCAAATTCGGTATCTATTCTGGGACCTTGACTAGTGCCAAATTCTTTTGAGATAATAGAAAAAATTGTACAGTGGAATAACTTGCCAAGGAGGAAGTTCATCTTGCATATGCATTAGCTGTAGAATAAAATACTCCATCTAAATGTAAAGTGGATGCTATATAAATGACTACTCTTTGTCTGAATTTTCTTAAGTTTTCTGAATCGGTTATCTTGTGATAATGCTTGCTGTTAATGCCCCTGTGTGTGCGTGAACAAATGTATCAGTAGAAGTTGATTCCTCTATTTATATCAGACATATATTTCTAAAATACTGTTTATTTGTTGCACTTTAGAGTTAATGAGTGGGATGCCAGCTTCTTCTGTTTGAATGATACATAGTGCTATTGAGTTACTTTGGACTTAATTTTCAGAAGCTGATTGAGAGCTGTAGCCTGAGTGCACAAAATGGGCACCTGAAACTATATATCACTGAAAAAAAATGGCCTTGACTTTGTAGATCCATCAGTTGCATATGTACAAAATATAGTAGTGTTTATCTGCAAATAGACCAAAGGGGTTTTTATTGGGATATTCACAGCAAAATGAAAAAATATTAGGAGTATTATTTTAGCTGGACTTGGGACTCTCAATGAAATGTCAAAGGTGATTTTCTTTATCTAGCATCCTTTGTTATTTTGGCATTGATATATGAGTAGTGGGTTGTGATGATGCTACTTTCCTACTCTTCTGTGTGCTTTCTTTAACAGAAGATAAGCAAATTCAATAGATGTACTCTTTATAAAAAGTGCTTCAAAATCAATTATTTTATCTTCATGTGTAGTTCAATCCCCATCACTGCACCTTCCAGCTGGCTAATTTTTTAAAGCAAATACCTATCACTCTATGAACTGTAAAGGGGATACAGTGGGTGTTGTTTGATAGCATAGTGCTTTCATGTCAAAATACAAGCAAATTGTCAGGAATGTAGCATATATAATTACGGATTTGATATTTATGAAGAATTTATGGTACTTTGGCATTTAGCATGAAAGCCTATAATAATGATAGATAGCAATGTAAGGGTGATACAGCTGAACCTGTTCAGAAACATGAACAATGTGATTTCTTTTTAATTCCTGGTTGGTTTTTTTTATGAATTCAAAAACCTGTTTGGAGGCTGCATGTGGTCAAAATTCCTGTGATAAATGAGCTGTCACTTTGTTTTAGGCATTTTAAAAACATTTAGTCGAGCATATTGATTAGTCATTAGCACTGTACATAACCAACTATGTGGAAACGTTATTAAATTCCTAATAAAATTAAAAGTGTATTTCAGCTGTGTGAAGCAATAGAGATAGTTTTAAATTATTTAGGCTTTAGATGAGTATCGCTAGCAACATTAACTCCTTAGAGGACTAGCTTATCCATCGGTAGAGGACAATGCCTCTACAAGAGCTGAGGGTCTGATGGGTAAGTATGCTGCATGCAGTGTGGTGGGGGAGCCAGTGGTGGGAAGGTTTCCCAAGGAGATTAGACTCAGCCTGTCATCACACACAACTGAGTTTATTCAGCTGAGCCACCTAGAATTTTGAAAGGAAGTCAAAGTAACACTCAAGTTTTGCTCAGTTGTTTAGACAGTGAAGGCAGTGCTTAACTGATTTTCATTCATCTCTCCCCTTCAAAGCAAAGCTGTAAAGCTGTGCGGAAGTAGTTCTGCGAATGTTTCGCCCTTTATGTGCTTTTACAATGCACAGGTCAAGTCACAAACAGATCTTTAAAGATCTTTATGAAATTAAAGCTATTATCCAAATTAATCCCTGGTTGACATGGCCTACTGTTTCCAGTATATGCGGAGTGAAAAATTATTTCTATTTTCTTCAGAATTATATTTTTTTTGCTTTTGTGTACCCAAAAGTACAGAATTCTCTACAACATCTAAAAGTGTCTGGTTTTGGTGAAGGGAAACAAAACAGAAAAAAAGCCTCAGCTGAGTAGAACATTTGAATGTATTACTAACATGACTAGACCTAGTTTGATGAAGTTTATAATACCAATAAATAAAACATTACTGGTAACTAGGCATGCAAATTTTTTGTTTTCCCTAGCCAATAAGAAGTAACCCACACACGCCTTAATCTTAGATAAATCAAAGAATAAAATTAGATTTCAAGTCCAGAGGAGGAACCAAAGTGTAGAGAGGAGAGGAGGAGAAAACAGGGTTTTGATTACTTATGCTTGTTGATGAGCGGAAACACCTCTTTAAAGTAGTTATCTATTAGTAGCTGAAGCCAACAGCGTTTGCATACCAATCAGAAAACTTTATACTGTTTAGTTTCTCCTTTGACAGGGTGTTTTGTCTGGTTGTTTAAAGGAAATTACAGTTTAAATAAGGATCATAATTTCATTTGCAATCTGTTATCATAATTTCTCTGTAAAATTGCTTAATTTTTTAATCTCAGAAAAGGTATGGCTTCTCTTGCAAAGAGGCCTTCCTTCTTCTGTCATTTAAAGCATGGCTTACATCCTGTCTGGGGAGCTTGAGTAGAAAATGATTATAGAATAAATGCAGGAATTGGATTACTGGGTTTCCATTTTCAACCCTGCCATTGATTCACGGTATGTTTTCAGGTACCCATCTTTGTTCTGTACTTATTTTTCTCCATCTACAAGACTGGGAATGGTGAGACTGTACCCCTTAGAAATGTATTTTGGTATTTGTTGCAAAAAAAGCCCTACAAGTGCTAATTATTCATTTCATCAATGTAATTTCAGTGTGCTTTCTATTATTGTGTTTGTGCTTCTATTATTGAGTTTACCTTCATTACAGATCAAGCAAGAAATTTCTAGTTGGCTGAAGCTAGATTCTCTGTCTATTGTTGCTTTCTCACGGGAATCTCTTTCTTTGCTTGTATTTTATTAGATATGCCATGTTTCTGTCCAACAGCCAGGTCACAGGAAGTGCCCTGCAGCACCTGGGGACATCTTACCTCACATCCCTTATCTCATTTCTAGGCTATGATACTCTGTCAAGGTGCAGGGCCATCCTTTCTTGCAGGCTCCTTTGCTCTTTCTTATCAGGGAAAAGTCATATGAAGTGCACCCTCCTAAGCTCATAATTCCTAATCTGGGAAAGGGTAGTCTCATAACAGAGATAGTTTGTAAATCTGTCTGCACTTTTTGTGATTTTCATCGAATCATAGAATTATTTAGGTTGGAAAAGACCCTTAAGATCATTGAGTCCAAACAATTTAACATTTTAGATATTACCACAAGGAGTTTTTCCTCCCTGGTACCTTGTCTACCTGTCATAGATATACAGAATTATTTTGCATAACAGTAAGCCACATACAACTAAAATTCCTGAAGTTACATACCTGATAGAGCCGTTATGAAAACCCAGGTGTTAGAAGAAATGATTTGGAAGAAAGTAATTTATCTTTTCTCCAAACTGTCAACTAGAGGTGGAATTTTCAAAGTGTTTTGGAAACTTATTGGATCCGTGTTATTGCTCCTTTGACTTCACCTTTTAGATGAATATGTGAAAGAGTCTTAACCTCCATTTCGAAAGTGTAGTAAGAATCTAATTATTAAATCCATTGTTTCTGCATATAAACCAGATTAACTGCACAGTCAGATCTTGAGCAGTCCTGTGATTCTCGTGATGGACATGACCTAATTGAAAGCATTAGAGGCACTGCCCATATCTGTATTGACGTCTCAGAGAACAATGAATCTTGGAGACTTCATTACCACTCGTTGACAGCAGCTATTTCTCTTCAGGCGGAAAAGAAGCCTGTAACATAGTGCTGGTCTCTGTGTGTGACTTGTCTAATTTGGATCTCATTGGATTCTTAACATTTGTTATATCTGTGCATTTATACATTCCATTTCACTACTTTTTGTTTAAAATGGAGTGTCTTCAGCTTGAGTAATGTCTTCTTCAGCCTTGTGAGGCTTTTGTTGTCCCAAATATGGCTATTTGTTTTGATAGGCTAATGAGTGAGTTGACTACTATGGCAAACCTCGGTGTCATTTTTCATTACTTCATGTGGGCTTCAGTTTTTTTTCTATATAAAGAAGAAAAAGAAATAGTGCTTGTGTCATGATAATTTTATATTTCCCAGAAAGCATATTACTGTCTTGTAGGGAAATAGACCTTGACTTTGTCCAGAAGAAGCACACTTCTACAATGAGACAGTGATTCAGTCATTTAAATAGCACGAATAAAAACTGTCAGCTCTTGTACTAGCTAGAGTAAAAATTACAATATGCTGCATTATCTTGTAACACAGTGCAAGCATCATCTGCAGTTATACATAAATATCCCACTGTGCTATAGAAATACATGGTCACTTTTTATCACTTTCCACCATTTCTTCTGAAACATCTGGTGTTAGCCAGCGCTATAGACCGGAGGTACAGACCATAAGGAGGACCATTATATAGTTTGATATAGCAGCTGCCATGCTGTAGAAAGTCACACACAGTATTCCATGCAGATAGCCAGCCATATGTAAGGGATTTGGATGTTACTAACCTTATTGTTATAAATGTGCAGGGAAAATGTTTCTTGTGTGGGACTGGAGTCCTTCCAGCACTTGAGCAGAAGAACTGTTGGTTGGTACACACTGATTTTTATTTTTTTTTCACCCTCTTCCATTGTTACCAATGTCATAAGTAGCTCATGTTTTGATGATGAAGCATGTACACAAGGAAGGCTTCAGAAGCAAATGAGGGGGTTGTTTGACAGTAATGTCATCTTTATTCAATATATCTTTCAGCTAAGCCGAAGGGGAGGATTTGGCTGTCTTCAGGCAGTTAAGTAGAAATGATTTCTCCTTAAGTCTCATACGCTTGTTACAATTTGCATTTTAATGTTAATATTTTGAAGTGTAAAAGCATATTTAGGGAAATGGGCTAATTAGATCTCTGTAAACAGCCATATGTTGCCATTTTTATTAATTTTCAAGGGTGATTAGAATCACAAAGATTTTATTACTCGCAAGAAAAAGGAATAAATGCCCAGCTG
>VZTV01000999.1:0-10308 GCA_013400875.1 Anhinga rufa | reverse complement strand
ATTCAGGTTGGAAGGGACCTCCAGTGGGGATCTTCTCCAAGCAGGGACAACTTCAAAGCTGTGTTGGGTTGTTCGTGGACTATCCAGCCAGAAGTTTAGCATCTGTGAGGACAGAGACTCTAGTGCACAGTATTAATACAATGGTTGTACAATTAATTCTCATTCTCTTCATAGTCATCTTGGTTCGGAGTAGAAAACCATACACATACTAGATTAAGCTGATATAATCTGAAGACAAATTCAGCCACGAGCATCATTCTCAAGTTCCCAGTTTCAGAAATCAGCTATAATTTGAGAAAGGACTTGGAGTTGTCAAGGCTTGGTTGGAATTTACTCTGACTGATCTCTATTACCTAAAATTTCCACATTACATCCAAGACATCATCTTGGGCAGTATAATGTTTCTTTGTGCTTCATTGATATGTCAGTTCGGGATAGCTTCAAAGTGATCCCCCCCACAGTGCCACAGCCCCCAGCCAGGCTGCAAAACTCCCCCTCCTTCAGAAGTATTAGACAGCGGTTTGAGCAAAAGAAATACTCGATGTTTTCCAGGATGAAATCAGCTCCAATGACAAGTAAACACCGTACTTTTCAACCACTGCCAACATATGATTTCAATGTCCAATTTTAAATCAACAAGTACAATCTGAACTTCCAGCAACACAAAACACATGAAGGAATTTTAAGCCGGTATTTTTATGTTCAGTAGTTGCCCATTTCATACAAACTATCAGAAAAATAGACAACACTACCCAAATCCATCTTTCATTTGCCCATCAGTAGAACAGGACTGTAAGCCCATGACTAATTTCAAACCCAACGCTGCTATTTGCAATTATCACAGAATCATGAAGGTTGGAAAAGACCTCGAGGATCATCAGGTCCAACCCCCAACCCAACACCCCCAGGCCTCCTAACCCACGTCCCCAAGGGCCACGTCTGCACGGTGTTTGAGCACCCCCAGGGACGGTGACTCCCCCACCTCTCTGGGCAGCCTGTTCAAATTCAGGTGAGAGTCTGGCAAACACACCTTTTTCAAAAAGCCTGAATCCTGGTTTTGCATTTCAGTTTAATCATAGATAGGTCCAGTTAGGGGAGGGGTAATTAATTTTTTCTGAAAGACAGTAACTGCATTCTATGCAAATTAATGTTTTAAAAATACTTTTATAGGCTACATATGTAAATGAAGTCTGCAGTTTAGCGATGCCGCCTCAGAGAATGCTTCCTACCTAACCCATTACCACCCGCTATGTTCTGGCAACTTGTTTAATGCAGAACTAGAAGAAAATTGGATTCTTTAATCTGAATTTAAGTATTCATAATTAGGTTTTAACTGCAGAATGAGGTAAAGATGAAAACTGCCTAAACCAATTTTAAAATGTAATTTCAAGAATATATTTACTTATGGCTTTTTCGCTATTCCAGCTGTCCAAGGCTAGAGTTTGCTGGGTCCCTACACCAGGAGCACATACTGCAGGGTTGTTACCATGAAATTACAGGGGATTTCTAGTTATTAACAGGGTACAGCAGAAAATAATCTGATCTGACAGTTCCCTTTTCGAAGGTTATCTGAAACACAGGTGAAAGAGCTAGGAGTTATTCTGGGAGAGGGATATAACAGTTCTGTGGGAGAGGGAGCCCCCAAAGGCATTCTACTGATTTTTAAATATTTTTTTTAATATATACATGTGCTATTTAAATAGCTAGACACCTAGCTAGCACCATTTTTAAAAACCAATCCTTCACATGCTCTAATTGCTTTGTTAGCTTTGAGTCATTAGATTAGTCTTAACACTGCCAATGGACCATCACTTAGCGGGGCTCATGTAGACACGATTCTTAAGGGAAAATAACATTTCACCCACATATTTTGCAATTTTCTCCTACTTCAAAAAAAAAAAAGAGACTCAGGCATTTACAAAGAGCTGTAGACCACCCAAATTACTGAATCTTTTCCAAGTTCAGTAATAGCAAGGATAGATATACTTCTGGTTTTGGTATATCTGATGCTCTGTACCCGCATTATATCTTTGTATAACCAGTCTGACCAAAAAGACCGCTTTCCCCAATATACTTCTATTAATCCTAATTAAAAAAAAATCAAAAATTAACACTGCTGAAGTTACAGAAAGTATTACGACATCCTGAAGCTCAGCATTTTATCGCCAGCAAGATATTTCCCTGGCCTAAAGCAAAAATGTTGGTACAGCAGCACCCACCTACCACCGCCAGAGAGCCCCGGCACAGCATTTTCCTTAGTTATTCTCATCACTGTCGCCCCAAAACCAAGGAATTTTCAGGCAAAGTCAGGACACACAGTTCAGTGGCTTAAGTTACCTAAAATTTTCCTTTTCTTTCCCCAACTTCCTCCAGATCTCTTTCACTATTTCCTCTCTATTCAAGAGCAGCGGATGGAAACCTGCTCCACATCTGTATGAGATAACGGTCTAATATTCGTGGAAACTATTTCCTTATACTAGAAGAAAAGAGTCATCAACAAGACAAATAGGTGGAATTGCTCATTTCTAAGTGTTTCCGGATGAGTAAGAAACGGAAAAAAAAGAAGTGTTCTGGCTCTCATTGAAATGCATCTGAAAGATATCACTTCTCCTATATCCCAGAACCAAACCACCTGCCATTAAAAGGCAAATGTGCTGTTCCTAACTTGGGAATATTGTACACTCCCTGTGTTTTTTCTGGATTTCTTATCTATTTTTCAATAGCAAGAACCGTCTTTAACATGAGGACTCAGAGGACTGAGCATGCTGTCAGTCATCCGTAAATTCTGCTAACAAACAGCACTTCAGATCTTCACTGCCAATAACAAAAGCTTATTTGGGACAGGGAAAAGTTGCAATTGAAGCAGTTTCCAAGGACTTTCTGCTTGGAGTGACATGGTTACATTTTTATAACATAACTTATCTTGTTATATCTTAAATATCTGTTCAATTACCCTCTTTCCAGAAGCATCTTATGGGTAGATTTCTGATCTCCACAACTCAGTACTTGTACACATGGGCTTTTTGGGTGTGAGGCAGTATAAAATGACTCTATTTTAAAAAACTTCATTTCAAAACTCCATTTTAATTTTTTTTATATTTTTTTTTTTCCTTTCCATGTCTCCAAAAGCCATGACTCCTGACACCTGGCTGAGCCCTGCCTACGGGATTTGGAGAAATGTGGGAGAAAGACTAACCAGCATGTGGACTTCATGATGGACAACACAATGACAAGAGATCCCATGACCAGCTCTTCAGCACACTCGTCTTCAAAGCGTTAAAGAGTTTGCCTTTTTTTCTGGCGTCTCTACGTAAGTAGATCCTGCAGCACATAAAAACAGTCTGTCTTCTTCAATGCCATAAATTGGTTATTGGAAATGGAACCGCTCGTGGTCTGGCAATATCCAACTGCTTGACAAGGGAGGAGGTAAATGGTGTCAACTGTCACAGCAGAGTTCAGAGAAGCAATTTCGCAGTTACTTAAGCATTTTTTCTTGAAATAGCTATTTCTATTGCATTTAAGAATTGAGGCTACTTTCATCTAATGTCCAAAATAACATAAATAACAAGATTGGATTTGAAAATACCAACGGCTGTGGTCACTATGTACCAACAGTCACAATGTCAGAAGCCAATATTTTCAATTACAGATGAGCATGGCAACATGGAAATTTGATGCATTTATTTACAGGAGGATTTTAAAATAAGGATAATAATATGCAAGAGCCTTAAGTCAAAAGGTGAGAAAATTAAAGACAATAGACTCTGCCTGTCATCCACCTGAGGAGATGTAACTGAACCTCCAGTGGGAGGAGAAGAGGACAGCAAGGAGGAGAAGGCTCATCAGAAAACAAGATTATGGGTAGCAAACAAGTCAAAATCCAATCCAGGAGCAGCATAAACAGACAAAATACCGCAAACAACCTAGAAAAATGCATATACCAATTAAAAGTCTACTCCATGTGTATTATTTTTCCAGTATAGAAAGATTAGGCATCTCCAGAGAGCTACTAAAGAAATACAAGATGGAAGGAAAAGTAAATATATACTGAAGTCAATGAACCCAAAGAGGCAACCTGTCACTAGTGGAGTCCCCCAGGGATCGATATTGGGCCCAATGTTATTCAACATCTTTATAAGTGATCTGGATACCGGCATCAAGTGTAGCCTGATGAAGTTTGCTGATGACACCAAGTTGAAGTAGACACTCCAGAAGGGAGAGCTGCTCTGCAGGGAGATCTGGATAGGCTGGAGGAGTGGGCCAGCAAGAACCTTATGAAGTTCAACAAGGACAAGTGTAAAATCATGCACCTGGGAAAACATAACCCGGGAGTGCAGAACAGACTGGGATCCACCTGGCTGGAGAGCAGCTCTGTGGGAAGGGACCTGGGGGTCCTGGTGGGNGGAGAGCTGGGTTTGTTCAGCCGCGAGAAAAGGAGGCTCCGAGGGGATCTCATCACCGGGTACCAGCACTTAAGGGGTAGTTACAAAGAAGATGGAGACTCCCTTTTCACATGGAGTCACATGGAGAGGACAAGGGGGAATGGACACAGATTGCTCTTGGGGAGATTCCGATTGGACACCAGAGGGAAATTTTTCCCACTGAGGACAGCCAACCATTGGAATAATCTCCCCAGGGAAGGGGTTGACTCGGCCACGTTGGACACCTTCAAGAGTCGTCTGGACAGGGTGCTGGGCCATCTTGTTTAGACTCTGCTCTTCCTAGAAAGGTTGGACTAGATGATCCCTGAGGTCCCTTCCAACCTGTGGTTCTGTGATTCTGTGATTGTTCACTTAACAATTCAGAAAAAGCTTAGAATGACCTGTCCATGTTTACAAAAATATACTATCATATTCAAATCGCTCATTACATAACAGCAGAAGACTCGTGCTTATCTTTAACGAGTGTATTAAGGATTATCATGGAATTACCCGATGTCTTATTTCACATGAGGCAAACCAGCCGTAATGATGCATTGCCCTACCACACTCAGATGAACAGACACAGCATGGGAAGCAAAATAACTCAGACCAAATCCTTCAATTGTGGCTATACGGTAATAACTAAAGAGTCCATAATTGGGAGGGATGACCTCAAAAATCTATTAATAAAAGTCTTAGCAAGACACTATTAAAAAACTAAAGTTACAGGATAAGCAGAAAAGGGACTGTCATGTGTTAGAGAGCACCTAAGCTATAGGAAACAGCCCAGTATTAAACATTGGATTTTCAGGCTCCCAAAAGGGTAACAGAAAGGTGCTCCAAGATCCTTTGCAAGGAGCAGCAGTATTTCGTGCATGGCGCTAAAACGAAAAGAGAGCGAAAGAGATAAGGTAATGTTTGCAGAGATGAAATTATTCATAATAGTCATAATAAAGTTGGGAGATTCAGAGAGCCCTGACAGAAGTTCAGCCAGTGAAATCATCCGCAGAGAGATGAGAGGTATGTGTGTATACTGAATAAAAGAATATATCCTGCTCATATATCTTGAGGACTTCAGCTACGCAGGAACGACCTCGGTAGCAGCATCTTCCAAAATCCCTGCGAACTAAGCACGCTAGCTAATGCCCAACGCTGCCGCTCGACTACACACCCGAATGCCCAAAGTATTCATGAAAGGTGGGTATTTTGGGGCCATCGGAGCACGACAGTGACACGCACGACAGGGAAAATTCCCTTGAAAGCTGAATGACACTACATCTCATTGCTCTTCCACCCCCTTGCACCTCTGAGTGCAAGCTGCTTTCAAGGTCAAGTATTCAGGCAGCCTCTCAAACACAAGAGGCAATAATCCTCCTACATAATACTGGGTTGCACTTGCAGCTGACAACAAATATAAAGGGCTCAATTATATTTTTGTTAATAATTTCACAAAAGGTTTATCAAAATATGAAGATATTAAGCAATGGTGACAGGAACTGGATGAAGAACACGGAAGGGAGCACAAAGAAGCCAAACGACACCAACCAGAGAAGCTGTGTGACGTACTGACCCGCAATGCACCCACATTTCCCCCTTCCCTTCTCCCTTACCTCTTCTCCTTTTCCACTTCAAGTGGCTGATGAGATGAACTGGATGCTAGGAAAAATTCACCCAGGTAAAGAAACAAAGGTTTGCATCAGTTTAAATTCAAGAGAAAAATACTAGGCGTGAAAGCAATATCTTTAAAAAAGACAATACGAGAAATTAAATTAAAAATGCCACTATTTGCCGTGCCATATACTACAGGAACAAGGGATAAGAGAACAAAGTAAAATTCACTTGCAATTTACTCCAAGTTTGCAGAACTGACTACTAAACGCTCTGCGCAAAAGCTTAGCATGATTCAAGAAGAGATCGGAAGTTTAAAATTAATTCGCATAAACGCACACGTTTTAAAGGTGACAAATCTGAAGTATCGGGACTTATGAACATGAAATAAAATGTATTAAAAGGATCTCCTAGAAGCAGGTTATTTCAAAATCGCTTGTGATGGGGCTTCTTGAATCTTTCATTGAACGCTGCGATTTCTGTATCCATGCAATAAAAATCAAATGGCCAGATAAAGGACAGATTAAAAACATGCATTAAACACCACACTTGATTTTTTCAGAAATTAACAGCATTTCTGCATTAAATCTGTCACTGCATGAAACTTGTCATCACCCTGAAGAGCCTGGGGAGGCATGGGACCTCCAAGAGCAGGTTTGCCTCCTTCAGATGTTACCGCAGCACCTTAGCCCCAACCAAGGAAAGGCACGTTTCTTCCCTTAAAATTCTTCTTTTCTGAAGATACTAAGTCTGAAGGTTTTCATAGCCGTGCCTTATTCTTCAGCATGAGATGACAACTCCCCGAGCTCCCGGGATATCCAACTTTGGGAGGCAGGAAAACAGCCACACAGAAAAACCCAACCGCGTAACATCACCCCATACCGAGTATTCCCAAGTATAAATACTGAACGTGAGGTGCTTCGGTTTGTTATTTTGATTGGGTCGCATTACTGGCAAAAAGCTAATACGAGTGGACAGAAGCATTTGAAGCTCATTTTTTTTGAAGCTCATAAAACTGCCTGTAGCTCAGCTCCAGCAAGACACAACTGATTCTTCCAGATGCAAGACATCCTTTCTCAGATGCATTACCTCTACATTTTAATTCCCCCGCTTTAAATCTATCATCCTGCAAAAACATTTAAGAGCCAGTAAACCCGTTTGTGTCCATTCGGAGGCCGATACTCATTTGCAAGCCACAGCAGTGCGATACAAAAACGAGATCATAAACCTGGCATTTAGGTTTTCTTTTTTTTTAAAACCAGACCTATTTCACAGGTGGCATTGAGAAAAAATAAAAAACGATGGACACAAAAGATGGCAATGGTAATGAGAACTGAAGGTTCAGCTACGTGTCTGGCTTTCAAAGGAAAAAGCAGAATCAAAGCAGCAGAAAAGAGGAGGAACTCTTTAAAAAATACATATCGTCGAAGGCAGAGCCGCAAGGCATCCTGCAACGCTCTCCTTGCATCGGCGGCAAGGTCTAGAGCTGGGGGATGATAACAGGAACAACGTATGTGTATGGGTAGCTTTTTCCTCTCGTTTTACCAACACAAATATTCCTACTATAAATTGATTTAATTAAACGATCAGAGAAAAGTAATGATTTTACTGTTGCCCACACTACTCGTACTATTGCGCATCTACACCCCTCGCTGAGGTATTAAAGGCAGCACGTCAGAACAGTTTCTCTCAACATTATTTGACTGATAACCTCCTGTGCCCAAGCAATAGTGATTTTATTTTTTAAATCAACATTAGCACCGGCTGATTCCTACATGGCATTCAGCTGGCATCCTGCAGACACAAAACCTTCATACACAAAAAGTCTTTTTTTTCCCCAATAAATTATTTTAAGATAGCTGAAAGACTTCTTCCCCACCTTAAAGCAAGTTGCATTTCTGTTTAAAGAGGAAAAATTTAATACAGATTTCCTCTCGTGTAGAAAATATTCTGATTGCATGACAGAGACCCCCTATTCTACTGATATACTTTCAGCGTAAAATAACACTCAGAAAAAGGAGTTTTTAAAAACATAAAAGACAGTAAAATATATACATTAACAGGTTTGAATACCTACACCCACTCTGTAACCCCTAGGGATAAACCCAACAAATTCATACGCTGGTTAATTAGCTCTTATTGCCTGCCACATGTAAAAATGAACAGCCTCCCTGCCACCGCGGCAATAATCTGCAGTCAGGACGCATTTTATCATCGTATCAGCTGCAGCCACCACCAGCTCTGACAACAACTGAACGGTCTGGCAGAGTGCCTCAAATTACTGCCGACTAAAAGCACTTTAAACCGTCCTGCTGGAGCTTGACATGACAAATAAAGCAATGATTCATAACTGAATTCAGCAAGACGCTCTGGAAGGCAACGAGCGGGCTCGCTGATGAGAAGAACTCGCCATTCCTCCACGCCGGCAGCTGGGGGAAGGGAGTCTTGAGGATGCTCCGGTGACATGCCAGCGTTATCAATCCAGCCAGAGAGACGGCTAAATGGAGGGGAGGCATCCAAGGAAGCACGGGATGGTAAATAAGCTGCAGCGGTCTTCCTATACAACATCATTACACTCAATTACTTTCCGTAGTCTGTAAACTTGCTGCCTATAATCTTTTTTAAATCAACGAGAGAATTGGGTACCGATTCTGAAATCCCACGTTACTTGAACGTTAAATGCAAACTATTTAGTAACCCAAAACTAAGTCCACCAGAGCAAGCAAAGCTATCAGCCTATAAATCCCCATCAAAAAACCTTTAATGAACTGACAAAAATAAACCTCAAGCAGTACCTGTGAAACAACCCTCGCAATTCATCGACAAGCCATTTTATTGCTAACTTGCGATGAATAGCAAATTTTTTTTCAGTTCTTTTCCAGGCATTTTTGCTGAACCTTTCAAACCTGACCTGCCCATAGACAAGGCAATAGCATCTTCGCAAACGTAGAGTGCTGCCATGACCGTTTCTTGGCCTAGTCACCGAAAAATGCCTATTTTGAAGTCCCTTCAGAACCAAGACTGCAGTTTACACTACGGTAATGGATCTGTCTTGAACAGCTTTTGGAGGATAGAGCACTGAAGTTATTTTTATGATCAGCTTTCCTTCTTTGAGCAAGATCTAAGTCCTCTCAGTGCCCCCTTTAAGAAAAGAGAATAGGATACTGACCACCCGAAACAGGTTCAAAGCCAATGTACAACACCTAGATAGATCATTTGATCTACAATACTTGGTTTAGGTTCTTACAAAGAAGACTAATTTTAATTAAATATCTTATATAAGCACATGCGTAGATGCAGTAGTAGCCACCAATATAGGCAAGATTGGGCAGGGTAGCGCTTATCTTCCCTATCTCCATTTAAATTTTTGGTGTCTAAGCTACGTTACTGGTCCAGATGTCCTCCACCACCAGCTGGAAGAAACTTCAAAGGCAAATTCACCCTATTTTAACACAACTGTCTACAGCAGGTGGGATGACCATTTGCTGCAGATGTCTGTGTGTCCCCACGAACTATGAGAGGAGCCTAGACAAGAAACTAGGTGCTTCACTTTTAGGTGGCTGAAGTTGTAAGAAATTAAATCCCGCAAGCTTGCCCTAGCCCTCGGACCAAGACACCTTTCACAAAACGAATGCTGTTTTTAGAGAGAGAAAAACCTGGACAGAAATATTGCTGATAAGGCCTCACATATATATAGAACAGAATGAAAGTGCGGTTGGTGATATACAGCCTCATTATGCTTTTTGAACTTGCAACCCTGACGTTAAGCTGTCTTTTATTTTTAACTAGAAATTACACGCTCAGCTGTATACAAGACACAAAACACAGCGTTCCTCCTTGTTCCCAGCTGTGACATCCAGAAAGACTGACAGACAGCAAAAGGCACGCGCTGCAATGCCAGGACAGCCTCAAACTTTGTTTGGTTTTCTCCCGTTTACATTTTTACTATGTCTAACTGCAGCCTATAAACTTCTAATTCACCTATTTACATTTCTTCCTCTCAGAGCAGCATCTCACTTATTCACAGATTCATGCCAGCCATGGGGCTCTGTGTGGGATGAGTACGGCCAGCACCTTCACAGATCCTCCAACGCATGCTTCCTTGGGGAGGCTGTCAAACTGGGAAAAGCCTTTCACATCTGCAAGAAAAGGTACTGGCTGTTTTGGTGGAAGTGGAGACCACTATTTCCACACTTTAATACAAAAAATGGAAAATAAATATGCGTAAGGAACCCATCTCCAAAATGAGGGAGAACATTACAGGATCACAGAATGGCAG